>PVJS01014696.1:0-39993 GCA_004027185.1 Glis glis | reverse complement strand
TGTGTATAAAACTCAACATCATTTTATGAGTTATCTTTTGTGTATGAAGTTTTAGACTGGTTATCCCATTGCTATGCTATTGCAGTGTACTAAGGTATCACAAGTTACTTATTCATTTAACTACTTAGGAGCCTTTGGATTTTTGCACAATTGTCATTAACTGATAGTGTGTTAGTGAGTATTTTTGTTCATGTTTTGAGGTAAACACGTGTGCATTATGGCGGAGTGTATAATAGTAGCACAAACTCTGTCCCATAGAATATGTAATTGTTCAGCTTTAATTGATACTTCCAAGTACACAAATAGTTGTACCAATTTACATTCGTACCAACAGGGAATAGGGTTTCTATTTGTCCCCTTTCTCATCAACAACTAGTGATTGTCATCTATTTCATTTTTGCCTTCTGATGGATGAACAAGTGTCATGTGTTGGTTTAAAATTTGCATTTCCTATGAATACTAAAGTTTAAGAGACTTTAATGTGTTCTTGCCCATTATAGTATACTCTTTGTGAAGTGTTCAAGTAGATTGTGCATTTTTCAAAGAATTGTCTTTTCATATTTAATGGGTATTCATTAAATATCCTGGATAAAAGCCTTTTGTTGTGGGTTGTGAAATATATGGGTTGTAAATACCTTCCCTTACTCTATGGGATACCTTTTAATTCTCCCAGCAGTGTGGTTTGAGGAACAGAAGTTATTAAATTTAGCACAATTAAATTTATTAATTTTTCTCTTATGATTAGTAATTTTTATGCTTTAATTGATTTAAATATAATAGCTCAATATGGATATATTTTATTAGGACAATTTTAGTAAATATGCATATAAATAGAATTGAGTAAATTAGCATCATCTAGGTTTGTTCTTCCAGTTTGTTCAATGTCCAAATTTTTAAGAGAAAAGATATTACTGAAACTATCAAGCAGTTAAAAAAAGTTCACATTGTTCTTTTTTATCTTGAGAAACAAAAATGAAAATCTTCAACAGGCCATCAAAAGAGCACTTGATTGTATATCAGGAAAGTGAAAGTTTTAGTTTAACTGTTTCTAATAATCTCTCTAAACACATGTCTTTTGTTCAAGATGAAATAATAATTTATATTTATTTTATTTTATTTTCTGCAGTACTGGGAATTAAACTCAGGGGCATTCTACTTTCAAGCTACATCCCCAGCCCTATTTTTTTTTATTTTGAAACAAGGTCTCACTAAGTTGTGGAGGGCCTCACTAAGTTATTGAGGCTGGCTGTGAACCTGCGATCCTCCTGTCTCAGCCTCCCAAGTACTAGAATTACAAGCGTGCGCCATCATGCCCAACTGGGGTAATGATTTTTAAATCGGCTGTGCACAGCCCTTTTTTATTTTTTTATTTTTGAAACAGGGTCATACTAAGTTGCTGATGGTCTTGCTAAATTGCTGAGGCTGGCCTCAAACCTGTGATCTTCCTTTCTCAGCCTCCCAACTGCTGAAATTATAGATGTGCACTAGCATGCCGGGAGAGAATTTATTTTCTTTTGACTATTGACAGAATGTTATCTCTCCATACTCATCCAATGAACCTCAGGATTTTTAAATATACCCAATTATAAAAATATCTTTCACATAAAGCATTTTATTAAATTTTTCATATCTAACTAGTAAGAGAATGTTTATCACAATATAATCAATAATCCTTAACACAGGACTATTTTTGTGTCTAATGCATGTATTAGGACTTATTTAAAAATTTTTCTAATATGAAAACTCATATATCTATTGCAACCATTTTTCTAGCCTCTGTACATATTATAAGTGGGAAAAATGTTTAATGATGTTGAACTGTTGCATTCCTCTCATTTTTCCGCTATACCTTCAGATAAAATAAAGATGAAAACATAAAACAAAAATCTCTACCCCACCTATTTCTTTTTTTTCTCTTAGTTTATCTCCTCATAATCTTATACAATACATTCAGAATACTTATACCTTTTGCATATTTTTCTCTTGGTCAAAAATATTAAATCATCAATAACTGCTTAAATTAGAAAAATAAGTACTTTTAGTTCAAATTAAATGTATTCAAAAATTTAATGAAACATATTTTACACTTTCATATATTCATATACATAAATAAAATGTAAATTTCAATATTTGTGGATGAGTGACTATGGGAGAGTCTTTGTATTTTGATTATATGCATGAGATTATGTAATATTTATTTGTTACTAACTAGTTGTAAAATGTTTGGTTATTCAAAAGCATTGACAATAAATTCATTATTAATACACTGGAGTCTTCATACCTATGCCATTCTTCATAGACCTAGAAAAATCAGTCATAAATTTCATATGGAGAAACAAACGACCCAGAATAGCCAAAGCAATTCTCAGCAATAAGAACCATGCAGGAGGCATCACAATTCCTGGCTTCAAATTAAACTACAAAGCTATAGTAATAAAATCAGCATGATATTGGCACAAAAACAGACACATAGACCAATAGAACAGAATAGAAGATACAGAAACAAATCCATACACTTATAGCCAATTGATTTTTAACAAAGGTGCCAGACACATACGTCAGAGAAAAGATAGCCTTTTCAACAAATGGTGTTGGGAAAACTGGTTATCCATTTGTAGAAAAATGGAACTAAATCCTTACCTCTCACCCTGCACAAGTGACAATTCAAAATAGATCAAAGACTTGGAAGTTAGACCAGAGACTGTGAAGCTACTAGAATTGGGCATAGGTTCAATACTCCAACATATAGGCACAGGTGGAAACTTCCATAATAAGACCCCAAAGCTCAGGAAATTAAAACAAGAATTAATAAGTGGGATAGCATTAAACTAAAAAGTTTCTGCTCATCAAAGGAAACCATCAAGAGTCTAAAGAGACAGCCTACAGAATGGGAGAAGATCTTTGCTAGCTATCCTTCTGACAGAGGACTAATAACTAGAATACACGAAGAACTTAAAAGGCTTTACACTAAAAAAAATAACCCAATCAAGAAATGGGCAACAGAATTGAATAGACACTTCACAAAAGAAGAGATACAAATGGCCAAAAGATACATGAAAAAATGTTCAACATCATTAGCAATTAAGGAAATGCAAATCAAAACTATTCTGAGATTTCATCTAACCACAATCAGAATGGCAATCATTAAGAAGTCAAATAACAATAAATGTTGGTGAGGATGTGGGGAAATAGAAACTCTTCTACACTGTTGGTGGAATTGAAAACTAGTTCAGCTGTTATGGAGATCCCAGATTAGAAAACTGGGAATGGATCAACCATTTGATCTGTCTATTCCACTCCTGGGTATCTTTCCAAAAGGGCTGAAACCGGAGAACTAGAGGAATATATGCATACCCATGTTCATAGCAGCACAATTCACAATAGCCAAATTATGGAACCAACCTAGTTGTCCAATAACAGATGAATGGATTACAAAATTATGGGAAATACACACAATGGAATTCTACTCAGCAATAAAGAGAGCAAAATTATATCATTTGCAAGAAAATGGAAGGACCTGGAGATCATTATGTTAAGTGAGATCAGCCAATCACAGAAAGCCAAGGGTCATATGTTTTCTCTAATATGTGCAAGCTAGGGAGTAATTGGGATACCAGAGGGACTCCAGATAATGGAGGACAAACCTCAGTGGAGCCAGGGAGGTGGTCTAAGGGAAGGGGAAGGGGAAGAGTGAGGTTCATTAATGGAATGACTACCATTGACTAAGTGTACACATGTGAATATACCAATGTCAGTCTCAGTACTCTGTATTAGGAAGGGGGGAAATGGGGAGGCGGCGGGGGGACACCAAGTACTGTGTGCATGTATGTTACCGTCAACATGATTTACATTATGACGTGATACTATACTGCACCAATAAAAGCACATTAAAAAAGAATATATAGGCCGGGCGTGGTGGCGCACGCTTGTAATCCCAGTACTTTGGGAGGCGGAGACCGGAGGATCCGGGTTCACGGCCAGCCTCAGCTCTCTATCTCTCTCTTTCTCTCTCTTTCTCTACTTAGTGAGGCCCTCTGTAACTTCGTGAGACCCGGTTTCAAAATAAAGTGTAAAAAATAGGGCCGGGGGCGTAGCGCAGAGGTAGAACGCCCCTGGGTTCAATCCCTGGTACCGCAAAAAAAAATAAATAAATAAATAAAAAAGAATATATAATATCAGATAACTATTCCAAGAGCTTCCAGGACACATTAATATTAATTTCCTCCATAGCATTGTTTTGTCTTCTTCTTTGCTTGTTTTACCTCTGGCAGCTATAGACATATATGAATATCAAGATTGTCCTGCATGAAAAGAATTTTAGAAGGAAATTCTTCTTTTTTTGATAAATCCAGAAAGGCTTTAAATAGTTTAACTTTCACTCCATCATTAAACCGATCTATCATGTATCTATCTATCTATCTATCTAGAGGCTAGCAGGTCCAAAACCTGCAAAAAAAGGCCAGCAGGCAGGAAACCCAGGGAAGAGCTGAGTTGGAGCCTGAGGGCATTTGTTGGCGGAATTCTTTCTTCTTCAGGAAAGGTTAATCTTTTTCTTAAGGCCTTCAGCTGGTTGAAAAAAGCTCACCTACATGATTGAGAACAATCTTCTATAGTCAACTGATTTGCTAATTGCATCTAAAAAAAACTTCAGAGAAACATCTCAAATAGCATTTCATCAAACATCTGGGTACCATGACTTAGCAAAATTGACACACAAAATTCACCATCACGGGCCCTAACTAGCTATGAACCTGATAGGGAAAAAATATTTCACTTAGCCTCAGTTTCTTTTCCTATGTAATGGACTTGATAGAAATTACTCTGTAGGACTATTATGAAAATTATACAGGGCCATATACCTCATTACTGCAGTGCTTAAAGCATAGTAAATATTCAATAAGTTATTTGTATTATTACAGGTGAATCTAATTAACATATGTTTTACTAAGCAATCAAATGCCATAAATTTTTTATGTGTACCAGGTAATTGTTTTGTTGCTGTTGTTGTTTACAGACTCCATCCTTTTACATTTTTTTATCCTAAACCACAGTACTATAAAAAAAAGAAGCCATTACACCAAAGGCAACAATGATAGAATATGTTGACCTAATCAACTGGTCATTAGTTGTAAAGAGACCATTAAAGGGACATTCACTATTGCTATCTGTGGTGACAAATTGAATTGACAACAGTAGAACTTATTTGTGTTACCATTGAAGACTGTGTTTAATTTAATCAGCTAAGGAGAAAGTAAAAAAATAAAACTTCATTAAAACGGTAACTACAGAATATATGAATTATAACGACAAATATGAGGAATTATTAAAAATGACAAAAAATAAAAATAGAATTGCATAATTATAATGGTTACATAATTTTCTTAACACATTTTCTAGCAATATATCGGCCATATTTTATAACACTATGATGGTATACATATTCATTCAGCAAATATTTGTTGAGTAGCATCTGAATAAACACTATGCAAGTTTCAAAAACGCAAAGATTAAGCATAAATCATATTGTCCTTGGGGCACACATATCACTCTACAATATACACATGTGAAGTTTCCTATTATTTTAGTGTGATAGAGTAAAACTTGTGAAATAACACATACAAATCCCCCAATGCCTTTTGCATAACCATAGAGGAAAACTTTCTATTAGTTATAAAATCCAAGATACTATATTTTCCTCTTAACACAGCCTAGAGGTAGGATAATGAAAGGAGGGACTATTAAAGTGGTTTCTGTCCTGAGACTACTCAGGGCTAAGGACCAAACTCTCCTGGAGCTTCTAAGAAAGAAAATTTGCAAAAGCAGCCCTTCAGAAATAATTTAGAACTGATTTCTTTTTTGTTTCTTCGCAGTATTGGGGGATTGAACCCAGACGCATTCTACCTCAAAGCAACACCCCTAGCCCTATTTTTTATTCTTTTATTTTGAAACAGGGTCTCACTAAGTTGTAGAGGGCCTCACTAAGTAGCTGAGGCTGGCCGCAAACCTGCGGTCCTCCTGTCTCAGCCTCCTAAGTACTGGGATTACAAGCGTGCGCCACCACACCTGGCCTAGAACTGATTTCTATATTCTAAATGTTATACAACATCTTCTCTCTTATGACCAGAGATTCACTGGTTTTGTGAAGTTGGATTATGCAATTTTTGGTATTTGGAAGCATCTGTGGTCTTTGCAACCAGCAGAAATTGCACACATATGAAATTTTGTGTGTGAACTCTTGAACCAGTTCTCAATCAGGAACACTAATTCATTTTAACATATGACTCTTGAACATATTCTGCACGAGGCCACTGTTCTGCTTTAATCCACTTCTCTTCATCACTCTAGTGAAAGGAAAATTCTTACCCTAGGGTTTTAGGGATGGCAAACACACAACACCTGACCCCAGACAGATGCAATCAATGGCAGTGTATTAGTCACATGCACTTAGAGCCCTGGGGGAGAGGATACTGAATGCCCCAAAGGGCTGCACAGGGGTTGTTCTTGGAATTAGTAAACATGGGGAAGGGAGTAGTTGGGAGGCAGACTTTGTGGTATCAAAGGGATGAGGTAATCCTTGTTTCAGAAGGGAGGCCATGATTGCCTAATTTGAATAAATCCATGGGCTGTCCGGGAACTGAACCTGCTGCACAGGAGATGCAGGGAATGAACCTGGTCCCCTAGGCAAGGAGGGCTATTCAGCCAGCTCAGAGATTTTGCTCTCAAGAATAGAGTGGGGAGGGAACATGTGGTTAGACTCATCAAGGTCCTCCTGGCTTCACCAGGTGTCAAGACAGAACACAATATCACACTTTAATTTTAGGTCTTAAACCACAAATCCTGTTTCTGTTTATTAATTTGGGTTGTGGTTTAAATATTGGTTGAGTCCTCCAAAACTCCATGTGCCACAGACTTGATATGGGGAGGCACTGTGGATCTATGAGGATGGACCAATAGGAGGTCATTAGATCATTGAGGACTTGCCCTACAAGAGGACTCAAGCTCTCTCTGATCCTAGCTCATAACAGGAGCAGTTTGCTTCAACACACACATCTATGTAGCACCCTTACCAGACACTCAAAGCAGTGGGCCTGCCTATCTTGGACTATAATATCCAGAACAATGAACTAAGTATCCCTTTGTCTTTATAAGTGAATTGCCTCTGGCATTTTGTTTGGGTAATGCAAAGTTGGCTAATGGCAAGTGTGATTACAAGTGTGATTTTTTTAAATCCTTTGTCATTTTTACACTTCCCACCATCTACCTTTAATTGAACTGAAGCTGCAATCATACCTGTCCAAAGTACTCATAAAATGTTGACTTCTGAGTATTTTTAGTCAGAATATGCCTTTTCCAGTTCTGGCACACTCACCATGTGTCTCTAAAAGGAAACACTTTGTTCCTTTCCTTTATGTATAGTCCTCTGAATCCATTTGTATTGGGGATTTTTTTAAACGTGCTTTTATTGGTGCATGATAGTCTCACATCACAATGAAAATCAAATTGACAGTAACACACATGCTCACAGCTCTTGGTGCACCCCGCCTCCCCATTCCCCTCCCCCATACAGAGTACTGGCATTGAGTATATTCTCATATGTACTCATGGTCGATGGTAGTAATTCCATTAACTTCATTCTTCCCCTTCCTGTATTGGGGATTTTTTGATCCCTTTTATGAACTTATAGTTCCACCTGATCAATTTTTTATCATGGTGTATATCAGTCAAAACAACATAAAAATAACCAAAATTACTTTTCCAGTGGCACGAATATCTTATATTTTCCAAATCACCATGTAGTACTTCTTAAGTGCATGACCTGTGACATCATGGCATGTAGAATAATTCCTCAAGAGCCTCTGTTTTTTCAAGATCTGACTAGTTAATATGCTTATTATTCTCATGCTTCCTTTCCCAAACAATTGGCCACTGACCTTTTATTCAGGAACTTTGAGTGTCAAGCCCAAAGGAATTAACTAGGAAGGTTAAACTTCCTAAGAAGTTGGCAGAGGGGCAGAGTCAAAACCAAGAAATGTTGAATTCTTTTTATAAGCAGAGAAAGAAAAGACCAGGTGAACTTAAACCCTAATGATGAATGAGGGTTTTCATGCTTAATAATTATTTTAATTAGTTCATAAAGAAACTATATTTTTCCTCACTCACAGGTAACTGAGGGTCTTTACAAACATTCTTATTCTTGGGAGATTGAAAAGTTAAAAAAAGGAAGAATGGAAGAAAGTAAAGGAGACAAAGTAAAGACAAAAATGAAAGGCATAATAATGTTAAAGATAAAGAACTATCGTGTAAGAAAGCACTGAATGAATAAGGTTTCAATAACTTTCCCCTGCTCTACAACTGAGGAATTAAATGAAAATCTTTCAAATGCAAATGTCACTTTGTTCTCATCATTTTACATCCTACTTCAAGTCCTGAGGAAATGGAAGGTATTTTTTCTGAGAACATTTGAAGGACACTCTTATGCTCTCCTCCAGTATTTTGTGAATTCCAAGGTACACATTTTTTCATATTTAATATCTGTGACTTCCAGAAAATCCTACAGTCACAACCATTGGGGCAGGAGTGATGAGTTGGCTGCTATACGCAATATAGCTGCTTACAAATTACAGCTTGCAGAATGGGTTTTTATCAGTTTATAAGAATATAGTAATACATGCTCCCCTGAGGATATTTTGATGGACAGAGGATGGTCCTTGGTAAAAAAACAAAAACAAAAACAAAACTCCATATCAACCACTCAGGAAGATGAGAAAGTGAATCTGAAATAACAAAGTCTGAATGAGCAGATGTTCTACAAATGCTTCAACCACTTCTTTTCATGTCGCCTTTATATATGTGCTCAAGATGAGCCACAAAATCAGTCTTTTTCTCTTTAGTAAAGAACTGGTTCTTTGAGCCTTTATCTTGTATCTATCATTCCTTTTCCAGATCAAAAGTAAGAATGATCAGACTACATATGTGACCAGAAAACAACGAAAGCACTAACAAATTTTGGAAACATGCATGTTTCATTTTGTGAAGTATACAAACAGATAAGGCATTTACAGAATGGTTGTGTTCCGTGCGTATATGTGTGTATATAGAAATGTTTCTATCTGCAAATAGCCACAAGGATTGAAATTTGCTCTTAACTGGACTCTGGGAAGAACTCAAGCTGTAAGTATTTACAAATAGGTGAGCAGTGCATACTTGTTGCTCTTTTCTTTCTTTGCACATGTGTGCTTGTGTGTTCACGTGCATTTGTATGTATTTGCATAAGCAATTACAAATTGGTTTTTGTTAATGTTTAAAGATTGTACTCAAGACGAGCTATTTTTTTCAGGTGGTTTAAGGGAGGTGATTGAAAACTAGAGATCCTAAAGATAGGGCTCTATCTCTAATACTTCTAACACATTCCCCAATTCAAAATTGCCACAGATTTTTTTTCCATAATGAGCGAGTAAGTTCTTAAGTTTTGGTGACATGAATGTCAGGTCTAAGAGATGTTAAATAAGGCGGAGAATGTAGTTCAGTTGGTAGAGCGATTGCCTACCATGTTCAATCCCCTGCACTGCAAAAAAAATAAAATAAGAAGAAGAGAGAGAGAGAGACTAAAGAATTTTCCTTTGCAGCCTTCACCTTCACAAATCCTCATCCCCTGCAGGAATTTCTCCCTACATCTTCTGCTCTGGACTTTACCCCCTAACTGTTCCTCTTTACCACTGTAGTTTAACACTGCCCAGATAATGGCAGACAGTGCTCTGTTCCTGAGAGTAACTGAACATCAACAGACCTTCTGCTAATGTCCCATAATAAAATCCTATATCCCCCCTCTTTCCCCAAATCTGAATGCACCTCCAGAGACTTTATATGGCCAGCAGTACCAGTAAATATTTATGCTAATGGGCTCTGTTTGATTTTCTACCATATTTGCTATTTTAATTTTCAAACAAGGCAATGTTTGCTATTTATATTTAAATTAATTTTAAAAGGACAATACATATAAAACAGTCATCTGTTAATGCCCATAGTAATCATGATTATGCATGTAATTGAATATGCTGTGATCTATAGGAATTAAGAAGTTATTCTTTGACCTTTCATGGAGATTCGTTATTTTCCTTACTGATGGTCTTAGTCCTTCCTCCCTACCCACTCAACTCCATTTTAATTTTTCCAATCCTTGATGACAAAGTCTCTCTCTTTGTTCAAAATGTCATCAGACTCATTTGAGCCCTTTTAGCACCTAGGTCTCATCCTTGGGTCTAGTCTTCTTACTCTGCCTAGTTCAGGCACAGTAAGAATTCTGCTAAGTCAGTTTAACAAAGACATTCCCCTGCATACCCCATAACCTGATACCTGATCACCCTGGCCTGACTTCAGCAAACATAATGTTAAATTGGTTTAGCAAGAATACCCTTATTGTTGATGTTTTCTCTTAGTAATTTTCCATCTACTGGTCTCCCTCATTCTGCAATCTGAGTATAAATCCCCACTTATCTTTAGTGTATTTAGATATGAGCCTCATCTCTCTCCCTTATTACAATAATCTTAATACTTATAGCAATAGTCATGAATGAAGTCTGCCCTACTATTTTGATAAGTTTCGGAATATTTTCTTTTACACTGGAATATCTCTTAACTTTGCCCATTACCCTCAGATAATGAGCAAATTTTCCCTTTTTTTTTTTTTTTGCGGTACCGGGGATTGAACGCAGGGGCGTTCTACCTCCGCGCTATGCCCCCGGCCCTATTTTTTATACTTTATTTTGAAACCAGGTCTCATGAAGTTGCGGAGGGCCTCACTAAGTAGAGACCGAGAGAGAGAGACAGGGAGAGAGAGAGAGAGAGACAGGGAGGGAGGGAAGGAGAGAGAACGCTCGCGTGCGCGAGCTGAGGCTGGCCGCGAACCAGGATCCTCCGGTCTCCGCCTCCCAAAGTACTGGGATTACAAACGTGTGCCACCACGTCCGGCAAATTTTCCCTTTTTCTAGGTACAAACTCAATCCAGTTTAATATATAAAGTTCATGATCTCAGCCTTATGCTCATCCCTCGGTTAAGACTGAGTGAACCTTTGCCTCAAGGTAAGAACAAAACAAAGCTCCTTCCCTTCTCTGTTTCTCAGTTCACCTGCTCTTCTCATTTAGCTGAAACAACTTTTGAGCAGAGGTTGAGCAGATGTTATAGTTAGATATAGAATGCCCTTGAAATTTTCATAAATTGGTGTTCAGAGTTGATATAATTGAGTCATCAGGGTTGTAACCTCAGCAGTGAATAAATACATTGTAATGGATTTACCTGTTTTGTGGCCGGGGCTAGTCGGGTGTAGCTGGAGAAGGTGGGTCCCTAGGGCTGTGGCCTTGGGAATTATAAACGGTTCCTCCTCCCCCGATCTTGCTCTTGCTTCCAGCTACCATGATGTGAGAATGAAACCTTGCTCTCTTTCTCCCTCCACTTCCTGCAGCCTTGCCCTGAGATCCACAGTCTCTGGCCTCACATGGACTGAACCTCAAATCTCCAAGGAAAACTGCAAGCAAATAAATCATCCTTCCTCCAAGTTGTATGATCAGTTCTTAGATTATAGCAGTGAGAATGCTGACTAAGACAGCAGAGAAAGAAAAAGAAGAAGGAAATAGCATTGCTTGACTTTTTAGATCTGTACTCTACGTATGACTGGTAGTAAATATGGTTGACATGGAACATCTTCTCAGCTGGAATCTTAAAACATGTTATATCTGTAACAAATGCTCAATGCAGGAGGCTGAAGGTCTGTGTCCTCCTAAAATTCATATTTTGAAGTATTTATATTAATTGTGAAGACATCAGGTGCAGTCTTTGGGAGATAATTCATTTATGAGGGTGGAGTCCTAATGAATGATATTAGTACTCCTATGAAAAACATCCCAGAGGGTTCTCTCATTCTCTCTTCAACATCGGAGGATTCAATGAGAAGTCATCTGGAAGAGGCCTCTCATGAGGGCCTGACCAGGATAATCTCTTACTTGTAGCCTCTAGAACTGTGAGAAATAAATTTCTTTTGTTTATAAACCACACAATCTATGGTATTTGTTATAGCAGCACAGAAGAACTAATGTACCCCACCTCAAGCCACATTTTGTTGATGTCAGAAAGCATCATGAATCTGTCTTTGGAAAGCTCTATTGTTTTTGTTTTGTTTTCCTCCAACAATAATCCACCATAATCTCTGGCACATGCTTGTTCTGGCAGAAGATGCAATCCTGACTTTGTTCTGTTGCCTCAGGTTGAGTTAGCCTGACAACCAGGTTGAGCCTTTCCCCTGGCTTATTCCAACTACCAGTTCAAACTCCACAAAAGAATCACAGTATACTTTAATACCTCCCTAAATAAATTATTTTTAATTTGTGTGTGTATATGTGTGTGTGTGTGTGTGTGTGTGTGTGTGTGTGTGTGTTGCTGGGGATTGAAACCAAGGTCTCCTACATGCTAGGTAAGCATTCTACCTACCCAATGAGCTATACCCCCTGCTCCTCTAAACAACTTCTTATTATCACTTCGTTCAGCATCCCAGTGGAGTTCTTAATTTTCTTAATTAGCCAAAGATCAGGTAAATACTATTAATAATATTAATAATAAAAGCAATTTCATAATCTCTAGACTATTCATAGATGTCCAGTCGCCTAGTTTTAAGATGTGCAACTACTGAATTATTCCAATTGTTGAACAACTCTACAGAAACAATGAAGCAGTAGAATACCCTGTTGAAGGAGAAGGAAAAGGCAAAGGAAGAAAGTAGAAAAAGGAGGGAAATGAGGAAGACTGGGAGGAATAGAATAAAGTGGAGGAAGAAACAGGGAAAGGGGAGAGAGAGGGCAAAACTAGGAAGAGAAAGGAGAAAAGTATACAAAGAATATGTGACAGCTTTTCTATAATGAATGTTCTTTATATTTTCTTCATTTGAAAGAGTTTTATTCTTTTTTCAAGAAAACTTGAGAATATTGGGCACATTTAAAATCAGCAAATATACATTCTGAAAAATTGTTATTCACATGATGCCCTGATCAAAGAATCAAACAGGAAACCTGGAAAAAATGGTACAATTGCTCTCCCTGAATCTGTTGGCCCTTACTTCATTATGAGATTTTTTGTTGTCTTTTGTTCCACTGTGTTAGGAGGCTTTTTATTACTGTGACCAAAATACCTGACAAGAAGAGCTTAGAGGAGGGAAGTTTATTTGGCTTATGTTTTCAGAGGTTTAGTCCATGGTTGCCTGGCTCCAAGGTAGAAACATCATATTTGCAGGGTTTTATGGAGGGAAGCTGCTCAACTCATGTCAACCAGGAAGGAGAGAGGAAGACAAGAAGGGGCCAGGGACAGATATCGTATTCAAAGATATGCCCCTCTCCATCCATACCCCACTTCTGAACCTTGCTGCAATGGAGACCAGACTTTCAACACGTGAGCTTTATGGGGAACATTCCAGATCTAATCTATAACACCCTCTGAGATCCTATCAGAGACTTTCCTCAACGGAAACTAGGGATTTCATGGTGAAACCAAAGGAAGAGACAGTGTGCTGGCTGACAACACTAAACAGCAAACAGGAAACCGTCAGAATCCCAGAGGTAGACACCCACCATGTCAGCAGGGAACTAGTAATAAAACTAAATTTTTAACCTTATGAAACAGACTACTACTAGAGGACAAAAGCCTCCTTCACAACTTGTCATTGAGGAGTAAACAAAGCAAAGCCCATAGTTAAAAAAATTTTAACTGCTGAATCAAAAATATGTATATCTAACTCATATTAATAGGGTATTACCTACTATGGGCTTTGTATGACCCTTTTAAATTGTAGGGATGTCCAAGATAAATAAGATCTAGTCCTTTCCTATAGGAATGATAGTAAAAGTAAGGCAAAGAATTAATATAATGTAATAACTAAAAGATTCTTCTAGTCGTTTTGTTATTTTTTAATGTAAGCATTGGTGTGGGCATTAATAGTTGTTTTCAGTTTGTTATGTATATGACCTTTTATGCTTTAGTTTCTTCTATTTTTTGTGTGTCTGTCTGTGGTACTGGGTATTGAACCCAGGGGCATTCTACCTCCAACCTGAACCCCCAGAAGTATTTTATTTTTATGTTGAAACAGGGTCTCACTAGGCTGATGAGAATCTCAGCCAGCACTTGCTGAGGCTGTCCTCGAACCTGCAATCCTCCTATCTCAGCCTGCCAAGTACTGGGGTTATGGGCATGCACCATACACACCGCTTAGTTTCTTCTTTTGTAAAATGTAAATAATAAGTGTAGCATTTTTATGGATTACATGCATTACATGAGGTCAGTCCATAGAATTAGTCCATTAAATGAAAATTTACATAAAATATCTAGTTTTTCTCTGAATTGTGCAATGAATGCAAATTGTTGCTGTCATTAACAGCATTGTCACTATTATTACTTTATATTGGTTTCATATGGTGATGAGTAGAATTGTACCAGATTCTGGGCTGGGGAAATTACTGACAAGAAAAATCAAATGAAGAGAATCCAGAAGAGGTAACTTGAACATAGAAACCAATGTACATTTTTTTTTTAATTTGGTGTCTACCGTGACCAAGAGTGAAGAAAATAAACCTTTATTTTTTTGTTCTCATACACCTACTTATAACATTAATTTTAAAATGAGTAAACAATAGTAATTTATAGTTCTGCCATTTTCTATATTAAAGTATTCTTATTGAAAAGCTAATTTCTGTGGACATAGTTTTCAAAAGCTAGGAATACAGTCATAAACACAGTGTCAATTTATTTATGATTATAGTCTATAGCTCCTTGTGTGAGAATGAAATTATGTTCCAATCAATTAATTAATTTGATTACATTCACACTGCTAAGAAAAAAATTACTTTTCTTTTTAATTTCAAGAGAGCGAAAAAAAGGAAGAATTACATTGGAACATCTGTCCCTAAACCTCTTCCAGATTAGTTCATACACTGCAGAATCTCACCTTCTATTTTGTTAATGTTGGTCAATCTGATGACCTTCAATCCTTATTGGAATAATCCTTTGAGGATAATGAGATTCAACCTTGCAAAAACTGTTGTTCAAGACCTTGCATCCCATTTCTAGTAGTTTACTTCTCAAAACTATTTTATAAATGAAGAACATTATTTACTATCTGGAAATCTCAGAACTCACACTTTGCATTTTTTCAATATTTGGTTTTTATCTCCATTATCATTGCACTAAGTTCAAACTAATACGGCACATTTATAAAATAAAATATACTGGATTGGATAATAATATCAATCCATGTAAATTTACTTTTCTTTTAAATTAAACATCTTAATGCTTCTTAGCATGCATCAAAAGTTGATATAAGTCATCTTACTGGTTTTGTACTTTATAAACATTGACCAGTACTCTCAGCTGGCACAGGTGGATTAACTTACCTGAGGAATATGAATAACAATGTGCTGTGAAACTAGAAAAGGTGAACAAAAAGTGTCTTTCTTATAAATAAATTATTTAGTTATGTATTATTTATGTTACACAAATTTAAACAATGTATAATACATGAGGAGAAATTTACTATATTTGGAGCAAAAATAACTGAACAGTCTCTCAGGACCTTTATTAATATTTCAATATCAGTATTATTCTGCTGTATAATTGATTTTTGGAGAATATTTTGCATATGTTTTCTGAAATCTAATGACTGAAGCTCAAAAATGTTAGACTATGCATAAGTTTGATGTCACTTGTTTTGGGATAAGCTTCAGAGTCTGAGGCCAAGCTGAAAGCTATTGCCAGCCTGGGAGATGTTTTCAACTGCTTTGAGAATTGCGACTTCAAGAAGATCTCTCCACTGGATTGCATACTTCACTTCATGCTCACACCCAAATGGATGAATCAAGAGAAGGATCATTAGCTTGTTACTATAACTTTTATTTCAAAATTCATGTCTTTTTTCAGAAGTGGGGGATTAATTTACACTTCTTTTACATAAAGAGGTTGCATTAATTACTTTACATCAAAGATGAAACAGATTCTAAAAGATGTGGTTTTAATTCATAATCTGGAGAACTGCATTTGTAAAGAATCCAAAAAGGCTCTTTCTCCATGGCATATACCAGTATTTTCATTGTCTCATGAAAGAGAGGAATGGATTCCAAATGTTTGCAAAGCCAAGGTGAAATGCTTTATATGTTAAAAGTTTAATGAATACCTATGAAAAAAATGTCTAAGTACAATAATTTATTTAAATTTTACTCTATGAGCAATATTGTGTTAGATTTCTAATAGTCACAAAAGGAAACAATTGTATACTACTCTTTACAATTTGAAGATTGAGGTGATATTAATTAATGCCTATTGACTGCTCACTGTATACCTGGTTTGACTCTGAATCCTCAGAACAAAGATAAAAAATACATATTTCTATTATTAGTAGTATAACTATTATTATTATTTTACAAATACATGAGCAGTCTAAAACTTAGAACAGTTAAGTATTGTATTCAGGATCTTGAAATGCATAAATCTATTTATATGAGATTTTAATATAGGTGATTTTCTTCTAGAAGATATTCTTTTTCTGTACTGTGCAGTGCTGTTTCTCATATCATAGAATTATTCTTTTCACAAATGGTGTAACTTTTCAATAATTTAGGTACTAGCTCTGTTATAAAAAAATATAACGAATAAATAGGTTAGGATTTGGAACCCAATTCTATCCTACTCTACAAAGCACACTTTCCTTCATTGACATAAATAGTACACTGGAGAAAAGGCAAACCACTCTTTTAATGTGTGCTAATGTTTTGAATCCTAACATTCTAGATTACAAATTCATTTTAATTTGTAATGGAATGGTTATACCTCCCTAAAGAAATGTTTCAGAAAGTTTTATGATTTTCTAAAATTATACTATTCAGATTGCTATCTCCTCTATATACTTATAAGCCTATGCCTGAAAATAGTTGTGTATGCTAGGATATTTTTCAGCCTAGAAAACTAACTCAAGAAGTAGTATGGAGTAAACACTACATTGAAGAATACCAAAGATCCTTATAATTTTGTCATGGGTTTTGAAGAATATTTATTTATAGATATAAAAGTTCCCAAATGATAGTGCTCCTTTTCTTGCTTCATTCCAGGATTATTTATTTTGGACCATTCATTTTTGGATCTATTTATTCAATATTTATTGGTCATATGTTCTAGGCTAAGCCTTTTATCAGATGTTGCAAATTCAGGAATGGACACTAATCATAAAGAAATTTCCTTGCCATTCAGGATTCAAATGAATCACTTTATGTGTGACAATGAAGCAAGGATAAGGTCATGTCTAAAGCACAGGGTGTTATGGGAACACAGATGAAGAGCTCTGAACCCAGATTGGGACAGGAAAATAATTTTCAATAGCAAAAATGGAAAATGTAAAAAATAAGGAATTTATAAATGTATAAAATATTTTAAAAGCCATATTTAATGCACATGGCTGGAGGAAAGGGATTTTAGATAAAGAAATAAATAGCTTTGAGAGAACTGTAAAGTATAGGCAATGTTGTTTTTTGAGACAAGTGGTGAGCTTAGCTCTGCATCTCTGAAGCTCTTTTTGATGGTCATGTAGAACATTGGAAGGAAGAACAAGGAACTAAAAGAAAAAAAAACTACTTAAGAGGTAGGAAATGATGAAGAGTAGAATGAGTAAATAAAAAGATTACCACAACATTGTCTTAGGAGCGTGTGTCCATGAAGAATCATAGTATGAAGAATCATGATAATTAGAGCAACCAGTCAGCTTAGTAGAGAGACTGCTCTTTGCAAAGCAGTTTCAAAAGTCTGGCAGTCAATTTTTCCAGCAAGAGACATACCATTTGTGATGGTTAATCAGGATTGTCAACTTGACTGGATTATGAAACACCTAAGATTAGGTGGCTTTGGGTGTGTTGATGAGATGATTGGTTTATGTAATGGCAGATTGAAGGGAAGGTCTTTCCCTGAATGTGGGCAACACTTTTTTGATAGACACTGAACCTGGATGAAAAGGAGAAAGCTGTGTAAATTCTGAGTGGTTCTTCCTGAGAAGAGCATGTCTGCTCTTACCTTGGATATAGACCTTCAGCTCTTCAAACTGGACTTTTACCAACATTTCTCCAGAGAGTTTCCTGGCCTTTCCATCTTGGACTGGGACTACATTATCGGTCTCTCCTTTTCTGAGATTCCAGGTCTTTGACCCCTCAACCAGCAGCTGGTTCCTCTAGCTCTCCATATGTACATGGTCACTTGGTAATACACTGCTTTGGGCTGTAAGCTGATTTGATAAATCCCCTTTTACCATATATATATAATCCTATGAGTTCTGTTACTCTAGTGAAGCTGAATATACCATTGTACAAAAGTGACTATAAAATTATATATTTCCCAATTAGAAAATTCATTTCGGTATCTTATTCAACTATACAAACCAACACTTTATCTGTGATTTCTAGCTAGCATTTTTCATGGAATAGTTGACACATCTATTTAAATAATTTTCTCATATTGACAGAGATATAATTAGGAGATATAACTTTTCTTTACTTTTAAGTTGTCATGAAAGGTAATTGATCACATGTCTAAAGGCAAAAACCAAAATGACAAGAGTGTTAATCTTATTTGTTTTTAACTGAATCATAGGGGAAGAGAAGAACAAATTATGCCATTTTTCTTTAACAAAATAAGGTTTCCACAAGGATAGTGGCGATTATAACACTGGACTAAAGCTGGTACTCATCTGTACCCCACAGGCATGTGGTTCAGAGCTAGCAAAAACTCAGATTGGTCAGTGTCTATGCCAGATGCATTGCTATATAATTTCAAAATATTCTCTATTTTTGATTCAGGAACACTCTTCCCTGTTTCCTTTAAAATATCAGTTAAAACCTATTCCTCTTATTTCTTTTAATTAAGAAAAAGGATGAAAGAAAAATGAGGAACAGAGAAAATTATAAAGGTGTTTATTCTTCATATATTTTCATGTAGAATATGAACCTTCATAATGGGAATATGCCTAATGTGTGTATCAGGCAATAATCACATGCCAATTTACAAATGACACAGTAAGAAAACAAAAAAAATTAAAAAAATCCAATCATTTCTAGTAAAATGCTACTTTCAGCTTTTTTATTTTTTATGAAAGTTAGCAAGGCCAATTTCTTCAACTCTCTATGGGGCCTAGATGAAATCTGAAAGAATAACATGATACCTTATTAAAAACTCAAAAACACCATTTTTTCAATCCTTTATGTTATCTCCTGAGATCTCACAGTCGAGCATTGAGAGGAATTGACCCTACTCAGCTCCTTAGAATTGACAAGATCACAGCTCAAGATGCTTCAGAAACATGAGATACTCGTTTTCCTTTCTGACTATTCTTAGTACAATGTCTCAGTAAAGTTCTCCAAGTTTCCATTGCTCTCCTTGAAAGTTCTTAGTTCTCCATATTATTTTGAAGAATGGATTGCATAGAAAGGCAGGTCAAAGAGTCAAAGAGCAAAAGAAAAAAAAAGTGCTATATTTTTCAGTATATCATTCTTGATGTTTTATAATCCTAGTGTTTAAATTGTTTTGGCAGAATACTGCTGGCTAAAATCCGAAGACTCAATAAAGAAGAAAAATGATGGATAAGCAGTATTGTTTACAGCATTAACCATTAGGACAAATATTTGTAGCTACTTGCCTGAGTTTCTATAGACATCATAGTTTAAAGAGGTCATCAATTGGAAGTGAGCATTAAAATACCCAAGCCTGGAAGTTAATCTACTCTATTCAGTATGGTTATAAACAATTCACAATCATTGGTCAGATGATTACAAGCAAATTTGAAAGACAAAATATGGGCATGTTCTCCAGCATTTCACATAATTCAAAATATTTTTCATTTCAAACATGAGGTTTGGCTACTTTTTATTACATAATGCCCAAAGGAGTATTTGGCAATCATGTTAACACAATGTAGGATGAATATATAGTTTTGGATCCAAATTTAGAGTTATATTATTTATATTCTATTATATTATTAGTTCTGTAATATTAATAATCTCCAATATCTTACATAGCAATGTCTATGTGGGTTTTCTGTGTTCTATCCAAATGAGTTCCTGTTGGAATAATAATTAAAGTGAAAGCTGAGGGAGAGAATGTTCTTTAGATCCATTGGTATGTAATGGGAAAACACCATCTCTTAAATCATGATTTAGTCAGGCATTTGTAGATCAGACTTCCATATTGAATCTGCAGCATTAATTACAGATTCCTCTACTTGTGAGAATTTTACTTTATTTTCTTATAAGCACAGACTAACTGACTAATTTACTGTTCCAGAAATCATGGAAACTTTGAATTAAAAAAGTATAATTCTATAGCTTCGAAACTATTTGTATTTCTTTGTAAAAAACTGAAATCATCTTTGTGGGCTTGACATTTCTCTTATTTGGAGAAAAATAACTCAGATATGCCTCTTGCTTTGCTAATGTGAAGTCAGATATTCTTATGGGACATTAAGTGAGATATAGATATGCTTTATATAAATATGAGATGCCATTTTTATTGTGAGCAGAGTTGCATGACCAGAAATTGTTACATTAACAGGGATCAGGCCTAAGAAAGAGAGTAATGAGGAGAAGTGTTGTATGACCATCAAGTTGACATAAAACAAAATTAACATGGCTCACCCTGTGCATGATGACATTCCAACAGAACCTATAATTATTTCTCTGTGTAATGTAGTAGTTGACCACTAGAAAAAATTACCGCATTCTGTCTGCACTTGGTGAAAAGCTACAATAACTTTGATAAGGCTGGTAGAGGTCTGTATGACCTGACAAAGATATTTAGTTCTTGGATATTACCAAATGTTTCAATCTATAATTGAAATATTTGACTCTATAATTCCTTCTTCTTTCTTTCTAATATCATAGTCAGCAATTAATAACATAATCAGCATAATGACCAAGATTATAACATAATGAACATAAGCTCACTAAAAACTGAAAAGAATCCACTCATTAATTTGTACCCCATTTCCAGAGTGTATGAGAGGATACCATTTAATGGTATTACTCTGAAAGAGCCCTCAGCATTTAAAAACTTTGTAGACTTTGAACGTCATCCAACTGTTTCAAATTTATGATTTATCATGGGAATTAATGTAGACATCATTCAGTTGATTCCTGGAAATTCTTCAGATAAGCCTAAGCATATGAACAATCCATAAATCATAGCATTAAGAAGAAATAAATGAGAATTCTGGTATGTAATCACTGACTCAAATACCATAAGATGCTTTCATTTTGTTAAAAACAAAATATTGTTTTTATTGTTTTTAACTCTAGAGATGCCTTGAGACGATGGGATAACATAAAATGATTACATCTGATAGTATTATTATTTTCCCTCTGATCAATAGTTCAAAACCTTTACACAGAAAATAGGGAGGTATAAAAGAAGAGTATTTTGCATCTTTATGAAAATTCTGGTAGTTAAGAATATGCTCTGAGAGTTGCAAGAAAAAAGGCGGAAAGATAGGAAGTGGCTACCAGTGGTTTTTCATTCAACACAATTTAAGGCTGTACAGCGACCAGCCTACAGTGTACACTGCAAAACTAGCCAAAGATTTTTACAGGCCTTATAAGCATTCCTTTTTTTTTTTGCAAAGAAACCCTGAAGTGCCTCTGTTCAAGAGATTGAGTTTATTTCTCCTTTCCTTTTCTCTGGAACTGATCATGAGACTTGCTTTAGTCCAGGAGATGTTGCAAAATGTGACACAAGCTTTAAGAAAGTTCAGTACTTACCCTCCCTGTGCTTGGAAATCTGAGACTGTCATGTAAAGTCAATAAAAAAGAGCCTACCTTCTAGAAAAGGATAGACTACATGTGACTGAAATGAGCTATCTTACCTGAGAATCTACCAGCCTGACAATTGCCAGTCATGTGAATGAGGCCATTAGAAATCACCTATTATCTGACCAAGCTGTCAGCAGACTATAAATGAGACAGAGCCCAGCAAGAACTGATCTAGACAAGAACAATAGTCAAGACCACCCACAGAATTTGAGCTAAACAACACTGCTATTGGTTTAAGCCACTATATTTGGGATTAGTTTGTTATACAGCAAAAACTAATTGGAACATCTGCGTAAAGACACTGACATATGTGTGCAAATTCTACTTTATTTTCCTTTTCCAGGATTCAAGGAGTAAATTCTCCACTCTCCTTTGTTGTGCCCTTGGTGCCACATAATGACTTCTAGCACATGTCTTCTGCCTTTGCTCAATTAAATTAAAACTTGCATTTTCATAATTGCTAATCAAATTAGTAACCTCTATTTGAAACGAGCGTGAAGTTTGGTATCTTTTAGAATATTGGATCTAAAATTCAGGTTCAAGTAATGGCAGATTTTAGAATGATAATTAATCTTTTCTACATTTTTCCAAAGCAGTTCATGACAAAATGAAAAATGAGCCAGAATTGCCACCTAGAGATTTGTCCCAATCTTCACAGCAAGGCCCAGAAATTTTTGCTGAATATTTTGGGATAATCCTTTACACACGTTACATTGATCCAAATGGTTAATAACTAATCTAGGACACTTGGCAGTGTTAACTTTTCCTCAGCCCAGAACTGAGCACTTAAGGGGCAGAACATGCATCAAACCATTCCAAGGAATGCCAAAGATCTGGGTGGAATACCCACTGAGAATCCTACCCCAGTCCATATTAAAGTCCTCATTAGATGGTGAATCAAAAGGTCGAAAGAATAGTTTGGTTTCCCCTTTATTTTACCTTCCAGGCTAATTCAGAACTATATCTTAACTAAACAAATGCTAAACCTGGTTCCTGATGATCATGAGAACTTTCAGTGAATGCCTTGCTATGGTCCAAAAGAAAAGGAGGGAGGGCTTGGATGAGTGGAAGACATGCATTTATAGAAATAGTGGGGCTATAAAAATTGGAAAGTTGGACACATGGAGAGAAATAAAAATTGATATTGAGAAAAATATATTTCCATTCACTAAATTCAGTCACAAAGTATGCAGATCAGACAGTGGTAGTGGCAGGAATTTACAAGAAAGAGGAGGTTTTAATTGAAGTCAAATACTACCTTCCTTGTCTCAGGACTTCATGTATATAAGATAAAGGGCAGCTATTTGAGCACAGTTAAGTACAAATGCATGCTCATGCCACCTCCTTTCTCAGATGATATTGGTTTTCCTGTCATTTCTTAAAAGATTAAATCCTAACTTTTAAAAAAAAAAAACTTTGACTCTTTTCTAAGCAGTTAGAGAGAGCTGAGTTCTGTTTTTTTTAATAAGTATGTGGAACTTGTATAAAAAATTTACATAAAAGGTAGAAATTGCTGGGTATGGTGGCATACACCTATAATCAAAGCCACTCAGGAGGCTGAGGGAGGAGGATTACAAGTTTAAGGCCAGCCTGGGCAATTTAGTGAGCCTGTTACAAATTTTTTTTTAAAAAAATGAAAAGGACTGGAGATGGATCTCAGTGGTAGAGTGCCTCTATTCCAATACTTAGTACTGGATAAATAAATAAATGAAATCAGAGTACAAAAACTGTATATGTTCACTACATGATTAAAAACATTCTTATACTTTTATTGCTGCATTATAGTCTCACATAATAATGTAGTTCATAGTGATAGTGACATACATGCACACAGCAGTTGGTGAGTTCCCCCCCACCAGCTTCCTCTCCACTCCCTCCCCCTTCCCCATACAAGATATTGAGACTGGCTTAAGTATTCTCACGTAAGTATATAATCTCAGTGAACTGTTTCCTTCAGTAATTATCCCTCCCACCATTCCCAAAACCACCTCCCTCACTCCACTGGAGTTTTTCCTCCTTATTCTAAAATCTCTCTTCTATCCCAATTATTCCGTAGCTCCCACATATGAGAGAAAACATGTGACCCTTCACTTTATGTGACTGGTTAATCTCACTTAACAGAATGTTCTCCAGATCTATCAATTTTCCTGAATTTGACATAATTTTGTTCTTCTTTATTGCTGAGTAGAATTCCATTATGTGTATTTACCATAATTTTGTGATCCATTCATTTGTTGATGGACAACTGCATTAGTTCCATAATTTGACTATTGTGAATTGTGCTGCTAAAACCATGGATATGCATGTATTACTATAAAATTCTGATTTCAGTCCCTTTAAAAAGATACCCAGAAGTGCTATAACTGGATCATATCATGGATCCATTCCACACTGATCTCCATAGTGGCTGCACTAATTTGCAATCCCACTAAACAGTGAAGAAGAGTTCCTATTTGCCCGCATCCTTGCCAGAATTTATTATTGTCTAACTTCTTGATGAATGCCATTCCAGTTGAGGTTAGATGGAATCTCTGTGTAGTTTTAATTTGCATCACCTTGATTGCTAATGATGTTGAACATTCTTCATGTATGTAATGGCTATTTATATCTCTTCTTCTGTGAAGTGTCTATTTAGTTAAATTGCCTATTTCTTAGTTGGGTTATTAGTCTTTTAGTGTTAAGTCTTTTATATATTCTAGATATTAGTCCTCTATCAGAGGAATAGCTGGCAAAGATCATTCCCCATTCTGTAGGCTCTCTCTTTAGACTCTTGATGGCTTCCTTTGATGAGCAGAAACTTTTTAGTTTTATTCCATTGATTAATTCTTGTTTTAATTTCCTGACCTTTGGGGATCTTATTGAGGAAGTTTCTACTTGTGCCTATATGTTGGAGTGTTCGATCTATGCCCTCCTCTAGTAATTTCAAAGTCTCTGGTCTAATTTCCAGGTCTTTGAGCCAACTTGAGTTGACTCTTGTGAATGATGAGAGGTAGGGATTTAATTCCATTTTTCTACAAATGGATAACCAGTTTTCCCAGCACCATTCGTCAAAAAGGCGGTCTTTTCTCCTAAGTGTGTTTTTAGCAAGTTTGTCAAAAATCAATTGGCTGTAAGTGTGTGTGGATTTGTTTCTGTATCTTCTATTCTGTTTCATTGATCTGTGTCTGTTTTTGTGCCAACACCATGCTGTTTTTATTACTGTAGCTCTGTAGAATAATTTGAAGTCAGGGATTGTGATTGCTTCCTGCATGTTTTTTATTGCTGAGAACTGCTTTGACTATTGTGGGTCTTTTGATTTTTCATATGAAATTTCAGACTGATTTTTCTAGCTCTATGAAGAATAACATTGGTATTTTGATAGGGATTGCAGGAATTGCATTGTAGATCACTTTTAGTAGAATGACAATTTTGATAATATCTATTCCATTTGGAGACCTTTCCAAATGGTCTATTTCTATTTGGAGACCTTTCCAAATTCTAAGATTTTCTTCAATTTATTTCTTTAATGTTTTATAACTTTCATTGTGTAGGTCTTTGAACTCCTTGGTTAGATTTATTCTAAGTTATTTTATTGTTTTTGAGGTTATTTTGAATAAAATTGTTTTCTGGATATCTCTTTCAGTGGACTCATGGTTGACATATAGAAAAGCAACTGATTTTTTTTTAGACTAATGTCCTGTTACTTTGCTGAATTTGTTGATCAACTCTAGAAGTCTTTTGGTTGAGTATTTTGTGTCTTCTAAGTATAGGATCATGTCATCTCCAAATAGAGATAATTTCAGTTCTTCTTTTCCTATTTGGATTCTTTGATATCCTTCTCTTGCCTTATCACTCTGGCAAGAGTCACAGGTACTATATTGAAAAGGATAGTGGGCATCCTTTTCTTGTTCCTTATTTGAAAGGAATTCTCTCAGTTTTTCCCCATTAATTATGATGTTGGCTGTGGGTTTATTGTCTATTTCCTTTATGAGATCGAGGTAAGTTCCTTCTATTCTGATTTTCTGCAGTGTTTTTTACATTAATTGGTGTTGGATTTTGTCAAATGCTCTTTCAGCACCTAGTGAGATGGTCATATGATTTTTGTCCTTAGTTCTATTTATGAGGTGAATAGCATGTATTGATTTGCATATCTTGAACCAGCCTTGCATCCCTGGAATGAAACCATCTTGGTCATGGTATACAATTTTCTTGATATAGTTTTGAATGCATATCGTTAGTATTTTGTTTAGAATTTTTGCATCTTTGCTCATCAAGGATATTTATCTATAATTTTCTTGAGGGATCTTTATTCAGTTTTGATATTAAGATGATACTGGGCTTATAGAAGGAGTTAGGAAGGTTTCCATCTCTTTCTATTTCATGGAATAATTTGTGAAGTATTGGGTTTAGTTATTCTATAATGTTTTTAGAATTCACCTGGGATTTTGATGCTAAACATATGTTGAGGTCCAAAGTCCACCATTACTTTTTCATTTATTTCTGCTTATGACTATATGCTATCCCTTAAACCCAATTTACAATCCTGCTTTTACCCCATATTTTAGATCATACTACCTCTTCAGTGGTCTAATATCATCCTTACAGTTGCTATCTATTCAAAGAAAAGATCAGTTCATTGATGGTGATGTCCATAGCTATAGCCAACTACTCAAATGAAGGCTCAAATTCATCTCTTATTGAGAAACTGCTCAAAATATGACATGTACACTGCTATGTATATTTTTGACCACATAGTCAATCTGCAAGTCTGTTGTTGCTATAAGCATTAGGGAACATTTTATAATGTCACAGAAATCTCAGCTTCCCCATTAAAAATACACCCAGCATCTGATTTCTTCCCTCAGTTATTATGCAAACCAGATCTAAGTCAATATCATGTCTTCTCAGAACCTTTCCTATTCCATAGTTCCCCTTCTTCTACCTTTGACCCTTTATAATCTCTTCTCCACCCATAAGTCAGAAATGATATACTTACAAGCCTAATCAGTTTGTGTTACTGTTCCAGGAATAGCCATTCAAAGACTGACTAGGAGAAAAGGGAGGAGGAGGAGGACAAGGAGGTGGAGAAAGTAGAGGGGAGAAAAAGAAGAGAGAGAGAGAGAAAGATGAGGGAAATAAACCTCATTCACTAGGAGGCAAGAAAAATATGTGAGAGATAATCTTGGGCATGGATTTAGGGGATATGAGTTCAAATCCTATCTCTGCTATGATAAATAAATAGTCTTTAAGCAAGTCATTAAGTTTCCTATGCTTTAATTTGAGTAACATTAAAATGCAGATAGTATTAATAACTCTTTCCTGTTTATTTATTTATCACAATTAAAGCCACTGTTACATAATATGTCTGACATAGAAAAACTACACAATAAATGTGAGCTATTATTCTCTTCATGATAACATCTTATGTAATGTAACAGAAGAAAGCCAAGCTCCTAAAGCTCAGTGTGAGTGAGCTTATGCAGTAGCAGTGATCAAATATCTCTTCAACAATCCCTCTGGATGTCTATAACGAGAGCGTTGCACTAACAATTTTAGTAATAATATGTCATTGGTATAAAGATATATACAGTTGTATAATATGTAAACATACTAACTTAATTTTCATAAGAAACTTGGGAAGTAACTACAGTTGACCTTCCATACATGCAGCTTCTGCATCTGTGGGTTCAGTCTCTCATGGATTGAAAATAATCAGGAGACTGGGGAGGTTTGGAAAACAATTTTAAAAATCCAGTAATACAGATTTAAAAACAACACAGTATAACAACTATTTTCATAGCACTTACATTGTTACAAGTATTATAAATAATTCAGAAAAAAGTATGCATTAGAATGTGCATAGATTATATGCAAATATGGCTCCATTTTATATGCAGAATTTGAGTGTCCACAGATTTTGGTCTTGGTACCAAACTTCCATGGATGCAGAGGGATCAGTCTATGCTTTCCTTTGACTTTACAAATGAGGAAACTGAGCCATAAGGAAATTAATTTGTCTAAGCCAGGATTCAAACCTAAATAGTTTATTGAGTATAACTATATATATGGTACTATCTCAATTACATTTCAGATTCTTTGGCTGAAATCAAATAGGTAAAGAATAGATCTCCTTATAGAGAGTGATTTAAGATTATATCCATCTACTTGTAATACACCTACTTTTTCACAAACATAGTGTCTTTGTCTATTCTGCTCTTTCCTGTTGTCAACATTTTTTATAGAATTTTCAAAAGTCATTTTACTAAAGAATTCTACAAAAAGAAAAAGACAAGTCTGTTGATAATTCTACCGGATTTGGATAAGTTCCAACCCTATAACTTTACTCTCCTGTTTTCGGTACAATTCCTTACATTAATTGGAGCAATGCTGATGCATTAGACACATTCTTGAGTTTCTATTGTCAAATGTGTATAAGAATCATTGCAAAATTGTTACCCCAAATCAGGATGTGATGCTGTCACCCTTCATTGCATTGCCTGCATAAACTTGTCCTCCTTATGCAGGCTTCACACACAGAAACATTACTATTATTTTTACCAGATCAACAGTAATTTGATATTCTCTTTCATCTCTTCCCATCTCACTCTCTCATGGCTTCCTGCTGGTTAGGCTCACAAACTGCAGAGGTGTATGAATACCTGAGAGAAATCATTTTTAATCTACATAACATCACCAAGGCAAGGTATGTGATCCTAAGAATCTCACACTTGGTATAAGTTCTAAGGAAATAATTTAAAAGGTATAAATATTTTATAGCAAAATTTGAGATATACTTCAACCTATGGGTGTACTAGAGACCCCCTATAATCTGCATTGTAAACATTTTTGGGTAAATGACTACTGAAGAAAATAAAGGGGTCAGGATATGATTTGAACTGTTTTCTTCCTCAATCTTTCTTTTTTCACTCCCTACTTCTCTCTCCTAATCTCCGTCTGCTATTTTACTGGTCTTTCTCTTCATTTATCTAAAGTCTGTTTTGCTTTTTATTTTCTCTCTAGCTTACATATATTAGAGAAAACATATACAACCCTTGACTTTCTGAGACTGGTTGATATCACTTAGCATATTTTCTAGTTCCCCTCATTTTCCTGCAAATGTCATAAGTTTGTTCTTCTTTAGCACGGAATGAAATTTCATTGTGTGTATGTATACTACATTTTCTTTATCCATTTATCTGTTGAGAGACTCATAGGTTGGTTCCATACATGAAGGTATTACTGCCAATCTTACTATCATGTACAGGGAGTGGGGAATGGGATGGTATGCAGAGGGAAATACATTAAACAATGTGTTCATATATGTTTGTACCATTTTTTTTTTTGCGGTACCGGGGATTGAACGCAGGGGCGTTCTACCTCTGCGCTCCACCCCCGGTCCTATTTTTTTTATGCTTTTTATTTTTGAAACCGGGTCTCACGAAGTTGCGGAGGGCCTCACTAGGGAGAGAGAGAGTGTTTGTACCATTTTGAATCTCATTGTGATGTATAATTACAATGAACCAATAAAAGTATTAAAAAAAGAAAATAAAGTGCCAGTCCCTATATTTCCAAGTTGAAATTATTAAGGTATTTCAGTTTTATTGATAATGTATCCATTCATTATGATGGAATTAATATTAGATATATAGAAAGCTGAAGATATTTTCTGGCTTTGTGATACTTCCAGATTTCATAGAGGTAAAAGAGAAGCTGATTTTAAATAATAGAAATGGATGACTACTATGACACAAACACAGACACAAAATCAACAACCCAGTTTTGAGAGAGGGTAAATAAAGCTTCCTGGAAGAGTTGAATAGGAATTAGCCAGAAAAAGATACATGGAATGGTGTTGTGAAGAGTTAAAACTGAGTACGACGTGGAAGAATCTGTTTGGGAGAGAGAACAAAATGCTGACAGTCAAGAAAGAAAAAATCAGGGTCAAGAATTAGAATTTTTACCAAGTATAAGAGCAAGAAGGGAATTCCCCTACCCTTCCAGTTCCCGAGACAATTTTGACAAAGTAAGAACAATACCAGAAGCCCCGTGTCTGGAAGTGGAGATGTGGCCTTAAATCCACTTTGCTGCTTAAACCCAATTTCCAGTCTTCCTAATATGAATGTCTAACATCCACATGCTGCCAAGCTATAGCTTTCTACCTCAAACACACCCATTCAACCTTCAAACTGGCCATTTAGTTATTCACTTGCCTGCTGCTTTTATTCAACCATCTATTCATCTTATGAGTAAACAAAACCAATGCTTAGTTTTTACTGTGAGCCAGACATGAGAGAGAAAATTCCTAACATAAGCACCTGTAAAACAATATGTAGATATGATTGAATTACATCATTATAAATATATGTGCATAAATATATAAATAAAGCATTCTACTCTCCCACCTTGTATAGAGACCTGTCTTAAATCCCTAACTATGTGAATAAATCCAGGATATTTTCTCCATTCTTTTCATCTCCTCTCTCCAGGATATACTCTTTTCCCAGAACAGTCACCTTCGGGAGACAAAGGAACATACCCAGAACCACCATTGTGATAGAATAGGAACTTTTCCTAGTTTGAACTTTCTTGGTAATTGGCATGGACTTAGCTCAACCTCTGATGATCTTCAATGCTAAATACGCCTCTTTGAGGACAAATCTACCTTAAAATTGGTCACTTCAAGCACATTCACTACGTTCTCCTGTTAGCTACTTAGTCCTTGTGCTCATTGAAGCTCAAGGATGGCTATTATCCATATTTGGTCAGTTTACTTTAGCATAGTGAGTGAGTGTACTATTCAACAGTATTTTTATTGTTGTTGTTTTTTCCCTAGGCTTAATACTTGTGTTAATAGGAAAGGTTAGTTAAATTACCAACTCAAATTAACTCTTAAATTTCTTTGGTATAATACTAAGGATTTATTTCTCAGCAACTCTACTGGTCTAGTTCAAATCACTTGGGCTTTGCTTTGATAGTCTCTCAGGGATTCAGGGTGACAGAGGCTCCACCATTTTATCACATCTTTAACACATAAAAACATCCCCAGCTTGTTCTTTTTGAACAAGAAGAAGCCCTGCTTGTTCTTACCTGACAATCATATACTTCAAGCCTAAATTTAGGTACTTCAAAATTTTTTTTTGCTTTTGTTTTTGTTTCTATTTTAAATTTCTTGACTCATTTATTTATTTTATTTGGTGCATTGTAATTTTACATCATATTGGGGTACAGTGTCAGAAAAATACATGCACACAACTCTTGGTGCCCTCCCCACCAGGTCCACCCTCCCCCACTGCGTGTACCTCTTTGAGACTGGAATTGGTAATTTTATATACATTTATAGAATTGTTTCAACTATTGCATACTTATGACTTCACATCCACCGCCCCTTCCCTAATCCCCCTCAGTCATTCCCCTGGAGTCTCTGCTCATATATCTCATGTTGCCCTTATTTCCCAATATCTCTCTAGCTTCCACATATAAGAGAAAGCACACATTACTCATTTTTTCTTTTAGTCTGGCTGTACTCAATTAGTATGATATTCTTGAGTTTCATCCGTTTTCATGCAAATGGAGTGATTTTGTTCTTCTAGATGCTTGAGTAAAATTTCACTGTGTGTATATACAAAAGTTTTGTGATCCATTCATCTGTTGATGGATACCTAGGTTGTTTCCATAATTTGGCTATTGTAAATTGTACTGCTATGAACATGGCTATGCAAGTATCATTATAAAATTCTGATTTCATTGCTTTTGGGAGGATGCCTAGGAGTGCTATCTCGCTGGGTCATATAGAAGTTCCATTCCCAATCTTCTGAGAAAACTCCACACTGATTTCCATAGTGGCTGTACTAGTTTGCAGTCCCACCAATAGTATAATGGGGTTCCTATTTCCCCACATCCTCACTAGCATTTATTATTATTTGTGTTTTTAATGATTGCCATCCTAACTGGAATTAAATGTAATTTAATTGTGACCCAGTTTCATGACATTATATAACTGATTTGCTGCATTCACATAGTGTTTAGAAAGTATACCTCTAGGTTTTCTTCCAGTTGCTCTTTACTATAAGCACTGTCACCGAGAATTTTTGTGCCCATTTTGAAGAAGAGAAATTGCAGTATCCTAACACTTTAGTTATAAACTAAAGATTACGAAGTCAGTGGGGAAAACATTCAAGGAGCCCTAATCCTTGAAACTAGATCCTCTTTCTCTCAAAATAAATCCATTCATCTTCCTGTTATACCATATCTCCATCACTTGGTGTTTGGCCACTAAATATATGTAAAGCCATAAATTTTATGGAGCGTAATGAGATTTTTACATGATGTGATCCAACATCCTTATTTTACAGTTGAAAACACCATAGGCAAGAAAGGTTAAATGGCTCACCCAATGTACTCAGCTAACGGTCAACTCATCTAACTTCAAAATCCTTGCTTTTTCTGCTACTCCACAATACCAGTAGGTTAAGTGTTATTAGGTATGAGACACTCACTATATATGTAGGCAAAAGAGGTTCTGTAACTGATGTATTATGTAGCATCCTCACCAGCTTGGTTGGAGACCTTCATTCACGCCTTATGAGATTTTCATTATCACTTTAGTGCCAAGGTTATGGACCAAATTAACGTGAAAACCTGCTGCTCTTCTCTTCTTCTGTCCTTCTGTACCTCAGAAGCCTCTACCCTACTGCTAGCAGTTTGCCTGTCCATTTCTGTTCTAAATTGGCTCCTCAGTAAGAAGTGACTTCTCGATGATTATACTACTAGTATTTCAACTTGCCAAGAAATAAGCAGTTCAGTCTTTTCATAAGAAGGTTTCAAAAAGAGTGCATACTATGAGAGATGAATGAATGTTTATATAAGTCACATTATGGAAAAACTGAACTCTTTATAAATCTGGCATCAAATTGTTTTCATTCAAAGTTCCAAATTACTCCAACTTTGTGGCTTTCTGCATAAACAGATGTAGTAAGAATTTTGAAATGCTTTACTGGAAAGTCAAATGCTAAAATTCCAAGAATCTCCAAAATTTTGACTCACTGAATAATGCCAGGATTGGCATCTCCAGAATGTGAACTTATTTTCTTTCTTCCTTTTTTTCTTTCTTTATCATTTTCTGATAATTATCTTATTTCCACAAGGAATGATTAAAGCTTCAATGTTTGAGAAAGGGAGAACATTTTTCTGTAATTTACAGTTTTTCTTGTAGAGTTTTCCACATGTGACAGGTGTATTTATACTATATTGAAAAGTAATTCATAATTTCTACAGCAACTTCATAAGGTATTAGCATTATTATCTAAGAGGCACAAAAATACTGTTTTTTCAAAGCAAACAAGGAAAGAAATATGAAAAAAATAATAAATTTGTAAGCAAGTTATGTTATTTGTTAGGAATTTAATATATAAATTTCTCTATGTGTAAATATTGACATCTAGTATCAAGTGATCATTTTTGTGGCTTCATTAAGCTATCTTAGATATATTGGACAATATTGAACATAAGAATAGGTTATTGTCCCTAATAATAACTTTCAGTTGATCATGCCTGTTCTCTGTAGTATGTAAAAGTCACTTTCCTGAAATAAGTACTGTTTGACAAGGTACACTTCCAAAGTCTCCATAGAAACCAAATTTTATTTTTATTTAGAAAGGCTAAGTAATTTCACATATTGTGCAGCATGTTGTTTCCTAAAGTATGAGTGTTTATATATTTACTGGTATGAAGATTTATTTATTTCATGAATGAGCATTTTTAATAATTATAAATTGTTTTAGTCTGTCATTAGAAAATATAATGAAAATGAGATACTGTATTAGGGCTGTTGCAGTAAATTAACATGGGGTTGAAAGTGTTTTATAAAAAACTATAAAAAGTTGTGGAGAATACTACAGATAGGGAATGATGAAGCATCTAGGATTTAACAGGAGTGGAAAACACTTCTATCCCTGTGTCTAAATGTAGAGTGGAGAGAAAGGTGAACAGAGACCTGTAGGTATAGAAGACAGTTGTGGCATTGGGTATGGGAATCCATTCACTGACTTCTTTATTGTATATTCTTTTATTCGTGCATTGTAATTATATATTATAGTAAGAGTCAAAGTGATACATTTAAATATGCAAATATCACTTGGTGATTTCCTTCCACAACAAACCCCACTCCCCCCTCCAACCTTCCTATACAGGTGAGTTTGGTAGTGATACTGTCATATATGGACACAGTATTATTTGAATTTTTCAAGTCTCATTTTCCCCTCCCTTTTTCTCTCCCCCAAACCCTTCCTACAATTCTACTGGTCTCTCTCCTTCTGTAACTGAAGTCCCTTTTGTTTCTTATTTTCTCTATAGCTTCCACATATGAGAAAAAGACAAAACATATGTGCCCTTAACATTCTGAGACTGGCAGATCTCACTTAGCATATTTTCTAGTTCCATCATGTCTCCTGCAAATGACATAATCTTGTTCTTCTTTGTGGCTCAGTGAAACCCCATTATGTGTATTTATCACATTTCTGTTATCCATTCATCTAATGATGGACACCTAGGCTGGTTCCATAATTTGGCTATTGTAAATTGTGCTGTTATAAACATGGGTGCACATGTTGATACATAATATTCTGACTTTATTTTGGTAAGATATCAAGAAGTGGTATAAACCATGTGTGGTGGCCTACTCCTATAATCCTAGTACTTGGGAGATTGAGACAGAAGAATTAATCACAGGTTTGAGAACTGTCTCAACAATGTAGCTTAGTGAGATTCTCAGCAACCTAGTAATACCCTGTTTCAAAAAAAAAGGAGGGGGCTAGAGGTGTAGCTAGGGGGTAGAACGCTCCTGGGTTCAATCCCCAGCACCAAATGTGTGTGTGTGTGTGTGTGTGTGTGTGTTTGTGTGTGTGTGTGTGTGCCTGTTACTAGTAAATAAAGTCGGTTCCTTTAACAATCTGACCCAATTTTTCTTCATCATTTCATTTTCCCTATTATTAGGCCTATGTCCCTGGCCTGGCACTCCTAGATTTGCTATGGACCTGCACAATTCTATTCTTTATCCTTCACCTGGAATTCCCTCCCATACTTCTATACCTTGTGCCTAATTTTAACACCCATCCCAATGTCACCTCAATATAATATAGGTCCCAATTCTTTACCCCTCCTTATACTCACACCTCCCGGCGTATAAGCTGGTAATGTCTCCCACTAAGGCAACATAGCATGCTTGCCTATTGCTGATTTAGGAATCAGCCATGTAGCTTGCATTAGCCAGTAGGATGTTAGTGAATACAATGTTAGCAGAGGCTTCAAAAGCATGTGCCCTATAAATCTTGCTCTCTAATGCCTTTATCATCAACATAGGAAGAACACGGCCTTGCTGACCTCCTGATCTAAGGGATGTGGGCAATGGAGATCTAAGGGATGTGGGCAATGGAGCAGACTCCGGCCTACAGAACTGCAGTGTGAAGTAATACTATCCACAGATTGATGAGACTAAATGATGGCTGTGTTGAGTCACTGAGTTTGGGGTGGTTTGTTTAGCAACACTATTGTGGCTATAATAAACCAATCCAGGTGCTATGGAAATTCTGGTGGCCCAAGTGGAAGTGCAAGTTGGTCAAACATTTTAGAAAATACATTGTCATTACTGTATGTATGTGTATATATATATATGTATATTATATATATACACGCACACATATGTATGTATATCCTTAAAACTATATATATATATATATATATAAATTTACAGCCCTAAAATATATACATACCCTCAAAACACAAAAATTCCATTCTAAGATAAATAATCTTTTAAATTATATGTTTAAAAGAGAATATATAGCCAGGTGTGGTGGCGCACGCTTGTAATCCCAGTACTTTGGGAGGCGGAGACCGGAGGATCCAAGTTCGCGGCCAGCCTCAGCTCTCTCACTCGCTCTCTCTCTCTCTCTCTCTCCTTGGTGAGGCCCTCCGCAACTTCGTGAGACCCGGTTTCAATATAAATGTAGAAAAATAGGGCCGGGGGCATAGCCCCTGCGTTCAATCCCTGGCACCGCAGAAAAAAAAAGAGGATATATTTAATGGAATAAAATTGTCTGTAGAAATTAAAGCTGGAAAAGTCCTAAATAGAATATATATATATATATCCTAATAGAATATATATGTATATATATATATATATTACAGTGTATACACTACAATATACTCACTAAATGAAATCATTATACATTATGATATATTATATGAAATAGAAAAGAATACTTTGAACATAACCCTATTTAGCTCGCATTTGTATCCCACAAACATAATATTGAGCAAAAGAATAATGTCATTCCAGACAAATGCATTTTGATTTCATTTCATAAAACTCAAAACCAAGTAAAAACTATAGTGTTCAGGAATGCATATGTAAAACACAAATATAAGGGGTATTTGTTATTTTCGTGGCTGCTCTGCATCTTGGCTTCCATTTAGGGGAATGTCCCGCCATGAGAATCTGATGTGACCAGCCTTCAGATGAGAAGCTGCATTCTTCTGAGACTCTGACACCTGGGTGAGTATATGACCTAGGCTCAGCTGGTCAAAAATACCCTGCCCAGAACTCCCTCCCAGTTACTTGAAGACAGGTTAAAGGAGAATTCATGCTGCTGCAAAGCACAGTGCTTTTCAGTGACAGAGGCCCATCCAGGTGCTTTTCATTGGCAAGGCTTTGCTGCCATTCTAGGAGAGGTCTCTCTTGATAATTCATGCATCTTCTGTGGTTATTGGTGTTGTCTGTTGGTTGTTTTAACCCTAGTTCACTCATATCCTGGGACTTTTTTATGTAGAGACCTCACAATGAGTCAGAGGCGAGATATGATCTACCACCGTCTTAACATGGACGTAGACGGTTTGGAATCTTTCCTGCAAGTTTGGGACCAGGAGGTACTTAGAAAAGAATATATTCAGCCAACCATATAGACATAAACTACTTTACTACTAGATATCTGAGGCTCTGAGTAAACCTGGGTCGACGATTCCATTTTTCATAAATAGACATTATTTTCTGAATTATTTTGAAACTGTAATTTCCAGTGAGTAAAGTAGCTTTTGTGTTCTGTGCAGAAGGTACCATGAGGTTTGCTCTGTGCTGTCCTATCTCTCCACAGGAAATTGCCTCATTAACTTCTGTGACATCCTAAGAGCCACTGGATTGCCTCATGATGTTGGAAAATATACCCAATCTCCATTCTATTGCTCTACTTTACCATCCTCTGTGACTTCTGAAAGGGAATTTGTCCCTTTGAAACTGCTACATTCTTTTATTTTTCATGTTTAGTAATACAAAACTCTTTGAAAAGCCTGGAAGGGTTTATAAACCATGATAATTTGTAACAAACAAAAACATAAAAGAAAAATGTTGGGCAGAACAGAGTAAATCCACATGAGACACTGGTTTCACATTCATTTTTGACTCTGGCAACAAAATAAGAGCACCAGAGAATCAACAAAGGGAAAATAAAAGTGGAAAAAAAAAAACAGGCTGACAATTCTGAACATGAAATAAAGGCAGCAGCATAAAGAAAAGCAAGGCAAAATAAGGCAAATGAAATCTAAAATAAATAAAGGTAAATCATTATGAAAAGGAAAAAATAAATAAGGTGAATGATAAAGAGAAGAGGAAGGCAGTAAACCTTTAGATTCATATTCGTTTCAAATGCACTAGAAAATACACTAAAATGCAATTTAAAAAATTAAAAATGGGGGGGGGGAGAGGCTCCAGGAAAGGGGAAAGAATATTATAGCATGTGCTAATTTTGTCTCATAAACCTTAAGGCATTCGAGAGACTTGAGATATGCTAATTCTTTATTAAACACATATAGAGAAACATTTTGCTGCTCTCCAAACTACCTTCACTCAGAGCTACCTAGTTATATCTTTATGGACATACAGAGTAAAGGGCTCAAAACCTGAAAGTATTCCAAGTTTACTTTTCACGATTTGAATTCCTTAATAAGTATTTTGAACAGTCATGACAAAGGTGAGAAAAGAGGGCATAATCACACATTCTTTTTTTTTTCTGGTGCTGGGGATTGCATGCAGGGGTGTTCTACCTCTGAGCTACATCCCCAGCCCAATTTTAATTTTTATTTTGAAATAGGGTCTCACTAAGTTGCTCAGGGCCTTATTGAGTTGCTGAGGCTGGCCTTGAACCTGTGATCCTCCTGTCTCAGCCTCTCAAGTAGTGGGATGACCGGCGTGAGCCACCATGCCTGGCACACATTCTGGACATTAGTGTGCAATCAGTCTATAGATCTCCTTCAATACTGTATTAAGTAAATCTGAATAAATATTCAATAAATTGTCCAGCAACATTTTTTCCAAAGTACTGTGGACTACTTTAGTTATAGGTCATTTCTAAGAAGTCTACTTTATATAATTAAAATTAAGTAAATTTTTGAGGTGCATGAGGATTTTTAATGGAATCTCATAGATTATCAAAGTTCCCATTTATTACATTTCTCACATTATTCCCACCAGTTCATGGGAAGAGGTAGGAGTTATATCAATTAAATACTGTGATGTCTTCTGCCAGGTTTTTCAACTGGTGTACATGAGAAAATAAGCCCATGCATATGTTTTGTGGGATTATTTTCTTAGCATCAACATACTATAGGTATAGAATAGATGTCAAACCATTACATACAAGGGATTTAGGGCACTGGCTCTCCGAGGGCTTTGACATCATGTAAACATTTGGTAGAAATGCAAAAGCAAATTTTCAATCCCTCCTCAATCCTATAGAATCAGATATTCTAGGGGAAGAACTAAGCAAACCGTGTACAACATGACCTGCACATGATTTCAACATAGACTGAAATTTGAAAATCTCTGCCTTAATGCCTTAGAGCCTAAACCTAAACCTCTCTGGAGTTACACTGAGACAGTCCAGGAACTCCTTGAATGACGAGGATTATAAGTGAATATTTTTCAAATGGCCACAATGTAAAATGACAAAATTCTAGCATTATTCTTTTATATGAGCAATACTCTTAAGCAAAAACATGCTGCAGTTTTATCAAATATTATCCTGATAATCATAGAAATTTACCTTTTGGATCTCAGTATCTTTTGAGATAGAGGATTTGAAAACATGTAATATGCATGTTTTCAATTCTCAATGTTCTACCATATATAGAAGCAAACTTTCTACACACTAAGCACTAGGACAACAGAAAGTTAAATAATTAGAATTATTTATTATTAATAATAAATAATAGACAATTTATTAATAATGATTAATTAACATTTCTTATTAATAATGAAAGAGTTATGACATCTGATTGTAAAAATCTAATAAATACTTAGACTTCTATGAAGAATATGTAAATTTAAGAAGTGATTCAGAAGAAAGCATATGGTAATTCCAGCAAGATGGCGACGGAGTAGGAGCCCCTGAACGAGCCTTTCTCAAAACTGTCTCAGAATCGCATCAGGGACTCAGAAATAAACAACATCGCACAGACACAAAAGACCCAAAACCCAAAATCCAGTAACCCAAGTACGAATACGTAGACACAGAGGCTACCAGCTCCAGAATTCCTCAGAAAGCTGCAAGCCTGAGACAGCACAGCAGGATCGGTAAGGAGCCATCTTACCCCGGGTCCCTACTGCTGGGGCTAACAGCCCCCGGTGCCACAGACAGATCTGAAGGAGAAACTGGAATAGAATTCCGAGAGTGGTGGGGCCATCACAGCAGCAGATTTCGGGCTCCTGCCCCGACCGAGCACCTCCCCCTCCACTGCGCTACGAGCCCGCGCGATCCCCAGCACCCTGCATCGGAGCCCCGCGCTAACCAAGATCGAGAAGCATCGGAGCCCCGCGTCCCGCAGTCCGCGCACTGCGCCGTGCCGCTCCCCGTGTCCCGCTGCCCTGCATAACTGCGTCAGCCGGGATCGAGAAAGCCTGTGTGCCCTGTGTCCCGAACCGCGCACACGGCACCCCGCGCCCTGGGCCGTGCCGCTCCCAGTGTCCCGCTGCCCTGCATAACCGCGTCAGCTGGGATCGGGATCGGGAAAGCCTGTGCGCCCTGTGTCCCGAACCGCACACACTGCACCCTGCGCCCTGCGCCGTGCCGCTCCCAGTGTCCCGCTGCCCTGCATAACCGCGTCAGC
>PVJS01014695.1:0-39994 GCA_004027185.1 Glis glis | reverse complement strand
GGAGGATTGCAGGTTCAAGGACAGCCTCAGCAAGTAGTGAGACTCTCATCAACCTACTGTTTGATGAGAGTTTCAAAATAAAAGTTAAAATATAGCGCTGGGTGTAGCTCAGAGGTAGAATGCCCCTGGGTTCAATCCCTAGTAACACACACACACACACACACACACACACACACATACACACACACAATAAATAAATAAATAAAAATAAATAAAATAAAAATAAAAAACACCTGTTTTGAGAATACATTTCCAACTCTGTTCCTTAGAAAGGAAATCTCCCTACAAATGAAGCTTTTATCCCTTCTCCTATAGTTTCAGAAAAATAGAGTACTTAAACATATTGTCAGCCAGGCATGGTGGTGCACTTAATATTTTTCCTTTTGAAACAGGGCTAAATTGCTGAGGCTGGTTTCAAATCTGCAACCTCCTATCTCAGCCTCCCAAGTACTAGGATTATAGGTGTGTGCCAACACGCCAGGCTTATCTCTTTAGTTTAATAATAAACTCATGTATTTTTCGATGTAATAAAGGTGAATCAACTTATGCTTTCTTTTTTTCTTTTCAACACCTTACTCCTTCTATCCCTCTTTTTTTAATAATTACAGAAAATTCAGAACAAGTGTCCTGGCCTCATTGACTTGAATTCCAAGGTCTCTGATTCTGATTTTTCTATCCCTGTTCCCCCAAACCTAAGATTAAAGCAAAAATTCCATGACTGCTGTCTAATGAGATGAATAATGAAACAAATACAGCCAAATCTCTTTCTCAGTCAGGCGTGGTGGCGCACGCTTGTAATCCCAGTACTTGGGAGGCTGAGAAAGGAGGATTGCAGGTTTGCGGCTACCTCAACTACTTAGTGAGGCCCTCCACAACTTAGTGAGACCCAGTTTCAAAATAAAAAATAAAAATAGGGCTGGGGGTGTAGCTTGGAGGTAGAATGCCCCTGGGTTCCATCCCCAGTACCACCCCCCCCAAAAGGAAACAACTCTCCATCCATCCATCCATCCATCCATCCATCCATCCATCTATCCATCCATCTTCCTCTTACATTTATTTTATTGGGAGATGAATTGTAGAAGTTGAAATAATTGGTCTTTCAATTTTTTTTGTGAGAAAATTAAGTTGCATAGCGAGTTTCAATTTTTACATTTTTTCTTTCTTTTCTTTTTCTTTTTTCTTTTTGGTAGTGCATATTGGACCCAGGGACATTCTATCTCTGAACTCAACCCTTACCTTTATTTTATTTTTTATTTTGAAACAGGCTGTCACTAAGTTGCTGAGGCTGGTCTCTAACCTGTAATTCTCCTGTCTCAGCCTCCCAAGTACCAGGATTATAGGTGTGCGCCACCACGCCCAGCTTCAGTTATTACCTTTAAGAACTCCCAGGCAACTCTTCTCTCATGACCACATGCATTCATCTATTACTTTGGGACACTTGCTCACTTATGGCTCTTTTGATGTGGCGACAATATTTGTTTATTTTTCATCACCACACTTCCTGCTCTCTTCCTTCCCATCTTCAAGTTATCTCCCCTCATCTGGAAAAGACTTTATCTGTAAGACCCCCGGCTTTAGATGAAAGCCAATTAATACCCACAGTCACGAAAACTGGGTTATTCCTGCATTCTATTGCATTTCACAGATGTGTTTTCCAAGAGACCAAGAGTTATTTTAGTGTTGGCTTTCAGTATCTTTCTTCTCATATGGGCATAAAAGTGAAAAACAGACCATATGACTGGATGTGGTGGTGCACACCTGTAATCCCAATACTTGGGAGGCTGAGGCAGGAGGATCTCAGGTTTGAGGACAGCCTCAGCAACATAGCAAGACTCTCAGCAACCTAGTGAGACCCTGTTTCCAAATAAAAAATAAAAAGGGCTGGGGGTGTAGTTCAGAGGTAAAATTCCCCCGGGTTCAATCCCCAGTACCACAAAACAAACAAACAAACAAACAAACAAACAAACAAACAAACAACAAAAACCCAGACCCCATCAACTCTACAGTACACTTCTTGCTATTTAATCATTTTTGATGATTTTTTTTGTCTCCATTCCATCGAGGGGTAGTGATGCCTACACTGTGCTATGCAAAACCACTTTGCTTTTGAGGATTACAGTGCTCATCCCAGAGTGCAAATTTATAGTTCTGTCCCTTTCAAAGTCACCCACTTGTAGCTGCTAAATTTAGCCGTCTCCATGTCTCACAAGAGGTTTCTTTCAAAGCTGTCAGTTTCCAGGTGTCATGCGTTAAAATGCTTTTGCTGTGAGGCAAAGGAGCTGCAGAAAGACGGCTCTGGATTTTCTATGTTCTTCCTTGATTTGGACAAAATTCCATCCAAGAAATGCCCCCATTCCTAATCTGTTTTTTCCAAGGAGAAAAAGTCCTGACATTTTGGAGGAATAGGTCCCATGGTATTTCTGCTGTGAATTTCTTCTGGTTTTTGTTCATTGTCTTATTTCTTACTACTGTTGTCAAAATAGGAATAGGGTATATGTGTGTGTGTGTGTGTGTGTGTGTGTGTGTGTGTGCAAGAGAGAGATAGAAAAGAGAGGAAAAAAAGAAAAGAGAGAGAGAAGAGGAGAAAAGAGAGAGAGAGAGAGAGAGAGAGAGAAAGACAGACACAGGGAGGGTGTAGGAGGGGCTCCTGCGTTGCCCCTATGGCTTCTGTTCAGAGAGCTTCAGAGGACGACTGTAGTGCCATTTCTAAATGAACAACATATGACTCTTCTTTTCACCTCCTCTCCACCCTCCCCTCGGGTTTCCTATGTGTACTTCAAATGCCCTAGCCCTGGGTAAGAAAACCAGTTGCGTTACTGCAGCCTTTTTATTTACCCAAGGACGAGCCATGAGCTCTTTGCACGGGCTTTGCAAGGAGCTGTCGCTCTCCTTCGCCCAGTGGTCAGTGACAGCGCGTCTGGGTTTCATCAGCTCGCCGCGCCCCTTTGCCAGGGCCTCCCCGCCAGGTCAACAAGTATCGCACCTACTGCAGAAACGGCCCTCAAGTTTCATCACAGTGATGCTAAAAAATACCCTCCAGCTTCAGCAATGACCTAGTTCATTCAAGGGCAGAAAAAAAAAAATGCTCTGCTTCTAGAACTTGCCCGAGCACAGAATTTTCCCTCTCAGGAAGACATGAGCTTTTTTGGAAACAGCCTGGTTCGTGGAAAAGACCCTGTTTTTTGAACCCCTGTCCCCGGAATAGGGACACTCAATCAATGCCTCACACACAGCCTGGGGAGCCCACCACCGAGCCAGCCCTCCAATAACCTTTCTGGGACAAACAGTACTGAAAAGTAAGTACGGAAACTTTGGATTTAACGTAAGGGATGGCTGTGCTTTAAATATATAACCATTTTACATTTTCTACAACAAAAAGCAAAGCAGATCTCTTCTTTGTGAACTAGAATAAGATGAAACAAGTAGAGGCTAGATGGGATAGAGGGGTATACGGGGTTTTAATGTGGCCAAATTCTCATGGTTTTGTAGTTTAAGTCCACTCTGACACTTTTTGCAAACTATGATTATTTAAAAATGTTTGTTTATTTTGGCTGGACAATAAGTAAGATAATTTCTTTCGAATCATGTCTGTCTTAGCAAACTAGAAAAAATAAACAAACATAGAGAATGACTCAAAGGAGTGATTTATAAAGGTTTTGCAAGGTAACACCAAAAATTGAGACTGTAATCCAGGTAACTCCAGCCTCAGATACTTCGCCTGAAATATCTGAGTATTTTAGTTGAAAGTTATTCCTTTTCCCTTGGGTTATCTGAATGAGGGAAAATTTCCCCTTTCTGGTTGGACACAGCAGTGTTTTGTCTGATAGCAGATAATGCACATTGCTGAAGAGCTATGGGGCATTTCAAAATGGCTCATGCAAACAGTCATCCAGTCGTTAAACAGATATTTTTTTAAAAAAAATATGTAAGGCAAAAAGTCAGCCAAAGAAAGAATCTGCCGATAAAAAGGCACCACCTTTTATATTTTTAATGAACACATCTAAACTTTACAACCACTGTTTAAGGGTGTCAGTTACAGACATCTGACAATCATTTAAAAATAGATAAAAGCCAGAGCAGCATTTAGAGCTGGTTCTGCTTAAACGGTCTCCTTTCCTCCACCTTCTCCTTGTGCAAAGGTAGCTTTCATTTTTGAAGACCAACTAACCAGGAATGGTGAGTGGGTCTGCCTATGCTGAAGGTATACGGTGCACTTTTGTTTTGTTTTGGTTTTTGTACTGGGGATTGAACCTGGGGGCATTCTATCTCTGAGCTACATCCCACCCCCAGCCCTTTCAATATTTTTAAATTTTGGAACGGGGTCTCCCTACCTAAGTTGCTAAGGCTGCCCTTGAACCTGCGAGCCTCCCAAGTACTGGGATTACAGGTGTGCACCACCATACCTAGCTCAATGGTGCATTTTATAACAGCATTCCTGCGAAGGGTGCAGAAGAAACTTGTCTGCCCTGAGCCTTCTGAATCAGGCCCTGGATGTCCTTAGCTACCCTCTGATTTAGCAACTCGACAAATCCTGTACTAAAGGTGCTGCTTACCAATAACCATGTTCAGATCTTGGAAATCAGGACTTAAAAAAACTGTATGCATTTTAGCTTTGCAATTATGTTGCCCTTTCGAAGTTTTACAAAGCATTCAATCAAAATTTGGGGAGGTTTTTAGGTAGGGGGGAATTCCTATTTTCATCACCTGAAAAGTTTTCTTCCTTCCAGTTGCATTAGTTTTGAACATCCCATGCACACTTACGTGTAATGTGGATATCAGCTGAGCAGGGAGGATGCAGCTGTGAGCATCCTATCCTCATCTGGAAGGAGCTGGGGGAATTTGGGTGGTCCTCGGGAAGCAAGCCTGGGCTCTGGAGTCAGATTTGGCATCAACTTCTGACTGCAGCACAGTTTTTCCAAGTGTCCGAACCCCAGTTTTCTCATCTATGAAATGAAGATAACAACATCCACTTTAACATGATTAATGAGGGACTTGATAAGTAAATATATCTAAATAAATATATCGAAGGTATCTGTCGCTTCGTAGCTTCTCAACACCTTTGTTCATTCAAAGCCTCTCTCTGTGTCTCTCTGTCTCTGTCTCTTTCTCTCTCCTCTCTTTGCTAAGACTTCAGGATATGATCATCATATTAACTATATAAAGTAATAGAACGAGCATGGTGGCGCACACCTATATTCCCAGTACTTGGGAGGCTGAGATAGGAGAATTTCAGGTTCGAGGCCCGCCTTAGCAACTTAGTGAGACCCTGTTCCAAAATAAAAAATAAAAAGGGCTGGGGGTATAGCTTGGAGGTAAAAGGTAATAGAAATTATGCCGTATTGACACTGGTACAGGTTAAACAAACGAAACATGGAAAATTAGATTTTTTGAGGAAAATTCTGTACTTGGAAACAATTCTGTACTTGGAAACATAATTTTTAAAAAAGATTATATTTACAATGTACTGATAAATAAGAAATTCTTTAACTGAAAATAGTTGGTGGTAGGTTTATTATCTAAGAAGAGAGGTAGCTATTTATAAACAACATCTCAGAATCCTTTTTCCTTTTTTTTTTTTTTTGTGGTACTGGGGATTGACCCCAGAGGCATTCTACCTCCGAGCTACATCCCTAGCCCGATTTTATTTCTAATTTGGAAACAAGGTCTTACTAGGTTGCTAAGAGCCTCACTAAGTTGCCAAGGCTGACTTTGAACCTGTGATCCTCCTGTCTTAGCCTCCCAAGTACTGGGATTACAGGTATGCGCCACCGCTCCCGGTTTCAGAATCCTTTTTAATATCTATCTGTACCATATTTAAATATGAGTGTTTGGAACCGGGCGTGGTGGTGCACGCTTGTAATCCCAGTACCTGGGAGGCTGAGACAGGAGGATCACAGGTTCGAGGCCAGCCTCAGCTACTTAGTGAGCCCCTTTGCAACTTAGTGAGACCCTGTTTCAAAATAAAAAATAAAAAATAGGGCTGGGGGTGTAGCTTGGAGGTAGAATGCCCCTAGGTTCAATCCCTAGTACAGCAAAAAAAAAAAAAAAAAAAAAAAAAGAGTGTTTGGGAATCTACAAGAATAGAGGAAAGGTAAATCTATATATACAAGATGATGTCGATGATTATTATGTACACTATGAAAGCAAGGCATAAGCCCAGCCTTGTATTGAAGACCACAGTTGGTCCTTGCATTGATTCGACACAGGCACTGTGGAGGTGAGAACTCTCAGACAAGGCCAACCGGTTGGTGGAGCTGAGCAGAGACCATACCTAGATGGGCCACCTTGGAAGCAGTGCGGTTTCCAGTTCAGGGAACACACTGTGGGCTAGAGTGTTGAGGTCCAGGATGAAAGCTCACAGTGAGCAGTGTGCGCCCTTGCTCTGGAGCGAGGGAGTCAGGCACAGTGAGGGATAGACAAGAATCACAAGCAGGGGCCCGCAATGTAGCTCCGAAGAACTTTAGCAGACACTTTTCTTGTTGATTCTTGTTTTTACTTGGGTACTTCATGGCTTTTCTCCGGGCACATCAGAGTATCTTGTTTTGTGATACTGGGGATTAAACCCGGGGCATTCTACCTCTGAGCTACACCCCCAGCCCTATTTTATTTTTTTCACTTTGAAACAGGGCCTCACTAAGGTGCTGAGGCTGGCCATTAACCTGAAATCCTCCTGTCTCAGCCTCCCAAGTGCTGGGATCAAGGCATGTGCCACAATGTCTGCCTATACCAGAGTATTTTGATACATTTTTGTTTGTTTGAGCTACTGACAGAGTCATAAGGAACCCTATTATTCTGGGCTTAATTCTGCCAGAAAGGAGAAGTGGAAATGTAGAAATGTAAAGAAACTTGGGAGAAAGTGAGTGTCACGTCAGGGTTGGCAAAAATGAGAGAATAAACATCCAACTTACATGAAAGAAAAAACAGTTAAAATGCTCAGAGCCTTTATTGGGGTTTCTGCGATGCGTGCCCACATGGCATAGTCTACATGAGCTGGATCTAAGAGCTGGATAGCTCAGTTCTGGGTAGTTCAGGTCTGGGTGCCCTACACCCACCTCTCAAGGGCCAGATTCTCCCTAGTTGCTATGGACATGTCTGGGGGGGCACCACTCACCTCAATCTTCACCCAGCTCTTAGATAACCAGGCTCCTTTGCTCCTCAATCCCTAACCTTCAGATTCCCCCTGAGCCCAGTTGTTCTCAAACTTTCAACTGCATCTACTTTTTTTTTTTTTTGGTACTGGGGATAGAACCCAGGGGCATTCTACCTCTGAGCTATACCACCAGCCCCTTAAAAAAATGTTTTTATTTTGAAATGGAGTCTCGCTAAGTTGCTGAGGGTCTCTCCAAGTTGCTTAGGCTGGCCTCGAACCTGTGATCCTCCTATCTCAGTCCCCCACCCCCACCCCACTGGGCTTACCAGCATGTGCCATGATATCTGGCCAAATGCATCTACTTTATTTTTTGTTTTTTTTTGGTACTGGGGATTGAACCCAGGGGCATTCTACCTCTGAGCCACACCCCTAGCCCTTTTTAAAAATTTTGTTTTGTTTTATTTTATGGTACTGGTGATTGAATACGGGGGCATTCTACCTCCGATCTACACCCCCAGCCCTATTATAAATTTTTTTTATTTTGAAACAGAGTCTTACTAGGTTGATGAGAGTCTCACTATTTGCTGAGGCTGTCCTCAAACCTGCTATCCTCTTGTCTCAGCCTGACAGGTACTAGGTACTGTCAGGTACTCCTCCTCCTCCTTCTCCTCCTCTTCCTCCTCCTCCTCCTCCCTTTTTTGCAGTGCTGGTTCTTGAACTCAGGGCTTCAGTTGTACCAGGCAAGCACTTTACCGCTGAGCTGCATCCTCAGGCCCGTGCTTCTTGTTTTCAATCACTGACCTTGCCTTCCTCCTCAGAGATGCCCAGGTTGCTGGCACAATGTGCTCAGTGCAGTGGAGAACACAAAAGACAAACCAGACGATCAGGTACCCTGCAGGCAAACTGTTCCCTGTGTAGCTGTGTGTGGGAAGGGTGGGTGTGGGGACCGTACACTGAGGTCAGCTGTCCATCATTTTGGAAGGGGCTGTTTTTGCCAGCTGATGATATCAGGGAAGCCTTTTGAAGCAAGCATTTGAGCTTCGGCATTTGAAATGTGGCGGGATTTGAACCGATAGAGATGGAAAGTCGTGCTTCTGTGTAAAGGAAACATGAAAAACTAAACAAAAAGATGAAGGGCAGAAAGAATGAATGAGCTGGGTGTGGCGGTGCACGCCTGTAATCCCAGTACTTGGGAGCCTGAGACAGGAGGATCGCAGGTTCAAGACCATCCTCAGCAACCTAGTGAGGCCCTGTATCAAAATAAAAAATAAAAAGGGCTGGGGATGTAGCTTGGAGGTAAAATGCCCCTTGGTTACATCCCTAGCACAAAAAGAGGAGGAGAAGAAGGAAGAGGAGGAGGAGTGGGGGTGGGGGGAGAGAATGAGTGTGAGATGGGAGATTAGTTTGGTTGGGCTTGGCTTTTCAGTCCTCCTCAGCACCCTCTTGGAGAAGCTTTCTTTGGTTAAGCCATCTCATCTTACATGTGTTACTTCTGTCTGTCTGTAACTTGGTTATAACATGGTGTCCATCGTAGAGATCAGGAATGGAGAGTCAATGGCGGGAGTTTCAGGAACCATGAGCAGAGGAGGAGAAAGTGTGGATGCTTCAGTATGCCTTCTAGAAGTAACAGAAACATCTTTAACAACCCAGGAATTTATTGCTCACTCAATGGAAAAGCCCAGGAGTTTGGTTTCTCTGCATTTCTGGGGGCTCAGCTTCTCTCTGTTTTGGTTTCAACCTCAAGCCTGCTCCTGCATGGTCTCAAGACAGCTCTCTCTCAAGAGTGCTACCCTGCTGGGTGTGGTGGCGCATGCTTGTAATCCCAGTACTTTGGGAGGCGAAGACCGGAGAATCCAGGTTCGCGGCCAGCCTCAGCTCTCTCGGTCACTCTCTCTCTCTCTCTCTCTCTCTCTCTTTTTCTCTCTCTCCTTAGTGAGGCCCTCCACAACTTCGTGAGACCCGGTTTCAAAATAAAGTATAAAAAATAGGGCCGGGGGCATAGCGCGGAGGTAGAACACCCCTGCGTTCAATCCCCGGTACCGCAAAAAAAAAAAAAGAGTGCTACCCTAAACTAGGCCTGGTGGCACACTTCTGTAACCCCAGTACTTGGGAGGCTGAATCAGGAGGATTGCAGGTTTGAGGACAGCCTCAGCAACTTAGCAAGGCCCTCAACAACTTAGTGACACTCTGTTTTTTTTTAAAATAGGATTGAGGTTGTAGCTCAGATACAATGTCCCTGGGTTCAACCCCCAGTACCAAACGAGAGAGAGAGAGAGAGAGAGAGAGAGAGAGAGAGAGGCACTGCAGTCTGCATGTAAACCAATCAGTGAGCAAGATTACAGTTTAGACCAACCAGACTCATGAAACAGAAAGGGCGTGGTCTGGCCAGCCCAAGTCCCCTGACAGCTGAGGAGTGGGAGACTCGTAGGACAATTAGGAATGAGTATGAAATGGCCACGGTAGTTTTATATTTTTTGGAGAAAGATCTCTGCAGTTATACCAGCATTGTCCTTAATCATAAGGTTAGCCATGGATAGCATTCGTGTTTTAAAGATTTAGGATGGCCAGGGGTGGTGGCATGCACCTACAATCCCAGTCCTTTTGGAGGCTGAGACAGGAGGATCGTAGGTTCAAGACCAGCCTCAGTAACTTAGATTCTTCGCAACCTAATAAGACCCTGTTTCAAAATGAAAAATTAAAGCTGGGAGTGGTGACACAGGCTTGTAATCCCAGTACTTGGGAGGCTGAGACAGGAGGATCATAGGTTCGAGGACAGCCTCAGCAAGTCATGAGGCTCATCAACCTAGTGAGACCTTGTTTCAAAATTAAAATAAAATAGGGCTGGGGGTATAGCTCATAGGTAGAATGCCCCTAAGTTCAACCCCCAGTACCACACACACAAAAAAAGAAAAATTAAAAAAAAAAGTGCTAGGGGTGTGGCTCAGAGGTAGAATGCTTCTGGGTTCAATCCATGGTACAAAAAAAAAAAAAAAAAGATTTAGGATGAGCCTGCTTTAAAGTTCAGCCCAGCTTTAAAGTTCAGCCCAGACAAATGAAAATGTTCTTCCACAGAGCAGCCTTACCTGTCAAAGGAATGACCCCCTGGGTACAGTACCACACGCTCAGGCCCTTTTTATTGGCTACGATGCTTCTTAGCCCTAAGACAAACTTCATTTACGGAAACAATATTGACAGAGAATGGTTTTGAAAAACTTTTGGAAAACAAGGCAAGTGGGGTCATTAAAGGGAAAGTTTTCTCCTATGATGCTCTAACTGGCTGAGATGAAGGACGATGGTTAACGATGTGCAGAGGTGACTGCCACTGCTCACTGTCCCCTGCCCTGTCCCCACACAGCTGATCTGTGTGAGTCAGTGGACTGAGAGATGGTGAGTTCAGTAAATTCAGGCTCAGTTCACTATGCCCAGAGCTGGTTTTATCTTGGGTGCAGGGCCGTGAGTGAGACAGAAGACAACCCGAGCGCTGCCAGGTCTCGCCTACGCTGCTGACTCCTGAAATTTTACAGCGTTGCATCTCTTGGTCCCATTTAAAAGAAATGCTGTGTGCATGTATGTCACTGTCACTATTTTACATTATGATGTGAAACTATAATGCACCAATAAAAGTATATAAAAATGCACCCTGTAGCATTAAAAAATAAAATAACATAAATACTCTCTGAAGAGGGATAACTTGGAGTTGCCCTGGGGTTTCTGTTAAGGGGGATTGGGCAGAGGGACATGGAGAGCCTGGGCAAATGTGGAGGACAAGAGGAGGAGCCGGAGGGAGGGTTTCTCTTTTTTTCTTTTTTTGGTACTGCGGATAGAACCCAGAGGCATTCTACGTCCATGTTATACCCCCAACCCTATTTTATTTCTTATTTGGAAACAGGGTCTCACTAAGTTGCAGAGGGTCTTGCTAAGTTGCCAACGCTGGCTTCAAACCTGTGATCCTCCTGTCTCAGCCTCCCAAGTACTGGGATTACAAGTGTGTGCCACCATACCTGGCTAGAGGGAGGGTTTCTTTACTACTCAGGGGTCTTCCTGCTGGAACATGCCTGGATTGTACACAACAATCAACCTGCAACAGACAACTCCAAACCAAGGTGATAATAACCAGTTAATCCGTGAATGTTGGTCTCATTACCACACCCGTATGCTCTGTGCATTGACAGCATCCTAACCTCTTTTTTCTTCCCTCTCTTCACCGCAAGAGAGGACAAGGATAAGAGGCAGGGGAACGAATCCTTTCAGTGCAATACCTTGAAAAGCAGAATCAAGAAACCTGGAGTCTGCCACTAAGGAGCAGTGTAACCTTGGGACAGTCACTTACCTGGGTGTGTTTTGGGTTTGTTTTTCAGTTGTAAAATCAGACAAGATACTAAGCTGTCATGTAAGCTTCATTTAACCTTGAGCATTTTTTTTAGCTTTCCCTCAAAGAATTGGAAATTGGTACAGGTTTTATTTTATTGTGGTACTGGGGATTGAACCTAAGAGCATTCAACCTCTGAGCTACACCACCAGCCCTATTTTTCCTTTTAAATAGGGTATCACTACATTGCAGAAGACTTTGCTAAGTTGCTGAGGCTGGCCTCGAATCTGTGATCCTCCTGTCTCAGCCTCCCAAGTACTGGGATTACAGACGTGCACCACCACGCCCGGCTTATTTTTAAGTTTTTGAAACAGGATCTCACTGAGTTGTTGAGGGTCTCACTAAGTTGCTGAAGCTGGCCTCGTACCTTCGATCTTCCTGTCTCAGCCTCCCAAGTACTGGAATTACAGGCGTGCACCACCACACCTGGCTTGGCACAGGTTTTAAATAGAGAGGAAAGGAAAATCAGTGGGAAGACTCTCTATTCCACATAAATTTAAAAAATTTCAAAACAAATCCAGAGAAAGTAGCAGCTATAGCCCATCCCTCACCATTACATAGCAGTGTGTACCCAGATACTGTTGGATACGTGGCAAATTAAATTTGATTTCTCTATCAGGTAACATATATAAACTCACTTTCCTTAAGCAATTGGGCAATTAGGCCACCAGTTTCTTGTGTATTTCTAAATATACATATAAAATATACTTTATATGTATAAGTAAGCAATGAGAATGCTATTTTCCTTTCCTTATATAAGTGATAGTATTCTCTGCCCTTCTATATTTTATTTCACTTAACCTTGTATCTTGGAGATGATTCCATATCTGTGCGCACGGAACTGCCTTGTTCTTTTTAAATGCCCATGGCAGGTTTTTTTAATATATAAAGATTCTTTTGTTTAGACACCCTGTCACCAGATTCCTCCTGGTGGACATTTAAGGACATTTAAGTTGCTTCAAATACTTTGCTACTAAAAGCAATGTTGCAATGTATATAGTAGGTGCTCATTAAGTGTCTCCTTGTCTCTATTTTAAAAATTTTCATTGAGGCATATTTGACATATTATAAAATTAACTTTCTCCTTTGTGTGTGTGTGTGTGTGTGTGTGTGTGTGTGGTGCTAGGGGTTGAACCCAGGGGCATTCTACCTCCAAGTTATACCCCTAGCTCTATTTTTAAAATTTTTTGTTTGGAAACAGGGTCTTGCTAAGTTTCTGAGAACCTCACTAAGTTGCTGAGGTGGCTTTGAACCTGCAATCCTCCTGCCTCAGCCTCCCAACTACTGGGATTACAGACATGCACCACCATGCCCATCCTAAATTCACCCTTTGTAAGTGTTCACTGCAATGATTTTTTTAGTAAATTTACCAAATTGCATATCCATCAGCATGGATAAGTTTTAGAACGTTTCTGTCACCTGCAAAAGATCCTTCATGCACATTTCTTCTTTTTTTTCCTTCTCCTCCTCTTCTCCCTGCTCCTTCTCCTCCTCCTTCTTCTCCTCCTCCTCTTCCTCCTCCTCCTCCTTCTCCTTCATCATGGTACTGGGGATTGAACCTTGGGTGTTCTACCTCTGAGCTACACCCCAGCTCTATTTTATAACAGGTTCTCACTAAGTTGCTAAAGGTCTTGCTAAGTTGCTGAGGCTGGCCTCGAATCTGTGATCCTCCTGTCTCAGCCTCCCAAGTACTGGTATTACAGGTATATGCCACCATGCCTGGCTTGCATATTTATTCTTAATTAATGTTCTCCCCTCTAGAGTCCACTAATCTACTGTCTGTCTCTTGTTTCTTTTGGACATTTCATATAAATGGAGTCATGCAATATGTTGACTGTGTCTGGCGACTTTGAGTGTAACGAGAGTGTTATTGAGACCCGTCCATGTCGTATCATGTATATGTCCTTTGTTCCTTTTTATCACTCAGTTATATGGTTATGTCATGTATAACTAGTTGGAGATTTAGGTTGTTTCCAATTTTTGGCTATTCTGAATAATCTTGCAAAGAATGTGTACATGTTTTTGCGTAGATGTATGTTTTCAGTTCTCCCGGCAAGATACCCAGGAGTGGAATTATTGGGTCATTTGGAAAATTTGTGCTTAAGTTTTTAAGAAACTTCCAAATTGGTTTGCGACACGTCTTTACTATTTTTACACTCCCACTGGCAGTACATGGGGCTCTTGTTCTTTTCCACTTTCTCACTGACATTCATGAAAACCATCCTAGTGGGTATGTCGTGGTACATCATTGTGGTTTTGTGTTTCCCTAATGACTAATGACATTGAGCATCTTTTCATGTGCTTATTTTCTTGCCTCTCTTTCTCATGTACAGTTCTAAAATCGTACCCAAGATAGAGCACAACCTTTGGGGCTCATAGCCCAGCTCTGCTGCATGCAGGCCATGAGCAATTAGGCTTGCTACATCAACCCTTTCCGGAAACCTCCAAGTCACTACCCATGAAGCAGGAAGGAACATCCACCTGGGAGGTCCTCTGTGAGGATCACATGTGGTCACGTCTATGAAGTGCCCAGCCCTGGGGCTGACACATGGTGGACACCAGAATGAGTTAATTGTCTTTCCCTGTGTGGTCTGTCTTCAGCTCCCTTCCCCACCACATGTCAGGAACCCTTCTTTGGAGCGGGTACTTCCCCTAACTAATACAGGGCTGGGTTTTAAGTGACAATGGGTGTGGTGTCCAAACTAGAAATTCAGATGGAAAATTCAGGAACATGTTGCCATTGGATTACTCTGGGCAATCAGAACTAATCCCTCCTGTCCCCAGAGAGGAGGCACCCTGACGGCTGTCCCTCCTGACAGCTCCATAAGAGCTACTTCTCTGTGCCCTGCATGTGGGCTGCGACTCTTTCCTGATCCCTTCAGCTGACAGCAGGCTTCCTGCTAACAGCGGCCATGCCACCGGCTCTCTGTGTGGGACAGATCAGCCAAAACAAAACCTGGCACCATTCGAGTTTTCTAAATGCTCCAAGAACTTGTCTTGAGCCTCTTGCTCTCCATCACTTTGGGAGAAAGATACCATTTTTGTGATTTTGCTCATGTTAAATGCAAAGCCACCCATAACAGCTAACATCTATAGAGTGCTTGCAATGCTGTTCAAAAGGGCTATATACAGTCTGACCCCATTGTCATAGCAGCCAAATCAAGTCGATGCTATTATTATCTTAGTTTCATGGATGAAGGGATTGAGGTAGAGAGAAGATAAGCCAGTAAGTAGCAGAGCTAAGATTCGAACCGAGGGGGCATGGTTCCCTGGGCCGTGATTGCTACATCATTCACTCTTCTGCTAAGGGCCTTGCCTATCGTGGACTATCTATTCAAATGTAGTATGTGACAATTCTGTTTCTCGTTATCTAGTCTAGCGAACTTTGTGCCCTAGAAGGCACACCACTAGGAGGGTCACTGAGACACACTGGTAAGCCTGAAAACCCCCAACCATGCTGCACATCCCACGCTCCAGGATACAGATGTCACCTAGAGGACTTTTGTTTGTGGGTTTTTGTTTTGTTTTGGTTTGGTTTTGGTACTGGGGATTGAGCCAAAGGGAATTCTACTTCTGAGCTAAACCCCAGCCCTTTTTATTTTTCTAAATAAGGTCTCACTAAATTGCTAAGGTTGGCCTCGAACCTGTGATCCTCCTGTCTCAGCCTCCCAAGGACTGGGATTAGAGGCGTGCACCACCACATCCAGCTTCACCTAGCAGTTTTTCGGAAAGTAGGGAGACCTTTAGGATTAGATTCGCATTACAAGATTCCTGAAACCTATTGTAAATTAAAATAAGCTGATGGCAAAGAAAGTATATACAATTAATGTCATATGTATAATAAAATGATATAGATGACTATATATGTCATGAACAGAAAACAGAAAATGCCTGAATGGATACCAAATCCTTCCATTTGGGGAACGTACTGATATGTACGGATTATGCCCCAGGGGGACATTATACATATTTTTAAGAACACAAATGTATCCATTTAGGCTCTGTTATATAATTAAAGGTGTTTAACATTTTTAAAAAGCAAGACACTTATTCTGGACTCCTCAGCTACAAAAGGAAGGAAAGAAAGAAAGAGGAAAGGAAAAGAAAAGAAAAAGTCGGGCATGGTGGCACACGCATGCAATCCTAGTACTTGGGAGGCTGAGAGAGGAGGATCGCAGGTTTGTGGCCAGCCTCAGCTACTTAGTGAGGCCCTCTGCAACTAAGTGAGACCCTGTTTCAAAATAAAGAATAAAAATAGGGCTGGGGGTGTAGCTGGGAGGTAGAATGCCCCTGGGTTCAATTCCCAGTATCACAGAAAGAAAAGAAAAAGAGGTGGGCATGGTGGTGCATGCCTGTAATCCCAGTATTTGGGAGGCCAAAACAAGAGGATCACAGGTTCAAGGCCAGCCTCAGCACCTTAGCTAGACTCTCATCAACCTAAAGAGACCCCATTTCAAAACAAAAACATAAAAAGGGCTGGGAGTGTACCTTGGAGGTAGCACACCCCTGGGTTCCATGCCCAGTACCACTACCAAATTAAAAAAAAAAAAGAAAGGAAAAGAAAAAGAAAGACAGGCAAACCTAGTGTTCTTCCCAGTTAACACATCATTTCCCTAAGGTTCTGTGAAGTCCACCTTGGGCCCCCTCCACTGATACCAGGAACTCCACGTTGACTTGTCACCTCCAGCAGAGAGTGATCAATCTGTCCTCAAGTATTCTCACCCTCTGAGAAGCCACGAAATATGAACCATGGCCTGACTTAACTGTCCCTTTCCTTTCCAGAGAACAGTTAGTGCCCCGTGGCCGAGATGCACGGTAACTAAACTGTGAGTCAAACGATGTGTGTATGTATTTTCATGTGTGGGATGGCACCATCAGGAACTAGTCACCGAGGCAGGAGTCACAGATGACCCACCGTCATCTGAGGATCCTCACTGTCCTTTCTTTCCTCTCCATCCACAGCAAGGGTCTTGGGAGGAGTCACACCCTGGAATCACTCTTGCAGTCCAGCCTTGCTCCAGACACATGTTTACCCATTAACTGGTGTATCACTTTAAAAAAAAAAAAGTCATTGCGGTAACCCACAGCAGAAAAGGAAACAAAGAAATGAGCCAAGTCTTTCCTTAAAGTCTCCTGGTTACTAGTACGAAAACCAATTATGTAACAGAGTCTTGCAAGGCAACTGACACACATCATTCCAGTCCTTAGAACATTATCATTATCATGAGAAATAGGCTTAAAGCCTTGGCCCGGTAAGTGGGTGAGCAGGGTATAGATTTGTCCCTGGCAGCCTGGATTTGATCCACAGGCCTCTGATGCCCCCTGGCCAGGAGAGCCTTTCCACGCCATGAGCTCCTGCCATGTTGTTGGGCCAGTCTCCTAGGAATGTGGAGAGAGAGGGCAGTCATCATTTTGCCTGACAGTTGCTCCTAAGAAGTATTGCAAACTGGGCATGGTAGCACATGCCTGTAATCCCAGAATTTGGGAGTCTGAGACAGGAGGGTCACAGGTTGGAGGCCAGCCTCAGCAATTTAGCAAGACCTTCAGCAACTTGGAAAGACCCTGTTTAAAAAAAAAAAAAATTAGCCAGCATGGTGGTGCACGCTTGTAATCCCAGTACTTGGAAGGCTGAGACCGGAGGATCTGGGTTCACAGCCAGTCTCAGCTACTTAGTGAGGCCCTCCGCAACTTAGTGAGACCCTGTTTCAAAATAAAGAATAAAAAAATAGGGCTGGGGGTGTAGCTCAGAGGTAGAATGCCCCTGGGTTCAATCCCCAATACCGCAAAAAAATTAATAAGGGCTTGGAGCATAGCTTGGAGATAGAATGCCCCTGGGTTCAGTCCCCAGGATCACCACCACCACGCACAAAGGGAACGAATGAGGTACTGATGGAGTACACTACAACACGGACGAACCTTGAAAACATTATGCTAAGTGAAAGGTTCTATTTATAGAAAATGTCCAGAGCCAGGCGTGGTGGTGCACGCCTGTAATTCCAGTACTTGGGAGGCTGAGACAGGAGGATCACAGGTTCAAGGACAACCTCAGCAAGTCATGAAACTCTCATCAACCTAGCGAGACCCTGTTTAAAAAATAATAATAGTAATGATGATAATAATAATAATAATAATAATAATAAAATGAGCCAGGCATGGTGGCACATGCTTGTAATCCCAGTACTTGGGAGGCTGAGACCAGAGGATCCGGGTTCGCAGCCAGCCTCAGCTACTTAGTGAGGCCCTCCACAACTTAGTGAGACCCTGTTTCAAAATAAAGAATAAAATATAGGGCTGGGGGTGTAGCCCAGAGGTAGAATGCCCCAGGGTTCAATCCCCGGTACTGCCAAAAAAAAATTTAAAAAGATGAGTCTGGGGGTGTAGCTCGGAGATAGAATGCCCCTGGGTTCAGTCCCCAGTAACACACACACACACACACTGTCCAGAATGAGTAACTCCATAGAGACAGAGATGAGTGTGAACCTATAGCTGTGTGTGTATTGGGTCTGGGCGTGGAAATGGGGAACTCAGGAGGTGAAAGCTAAGTGCTATAGGGCTTTTGGGGGATAATGAAAGCATTCTAGAATTGATTGTGGCTATGGTTACACAACTCAATATAATGAAAGCCATTGAGCAGTACACTTTCAACGGGTGAAGTTGTGGTATCTGGATTGTCCCGTTGAAGCTGTTCTAAAGAGAGACATGTCCGAGAGCCAGCATCAGAGTGACCAGTCTGTCACAGGAACTGGTGTTTCCAACTTGAAGTCACTCTTTCACGTGTCTGCCAACCCTCGCTCCATTCTTGAGCTGCATCAGGGATAGCAGATGAACCCATCTATACAGTCTGCAGCCCTAGTTGTAGAATGCCATAAAAAATTAAAATTGGGGTCTGGGCAGGTAGCTCAGTGATAGAGCACTTGCCTAGCATGTGCGGGACCCCAGCACCACATACACAAAAAAATTAAAATTGGACTTAGATTGTGTTTTTCCTGCCATATGCTTACGGTTAGTCCTAATATTATTTGCTCAATGATGTTGAGCAATAACAGCTTTTTATCTCAAATCAAATCTACACCTCTGGTTTCCATCACCTGTTTACATCTCGAACGTGGGATGGGAAAATACACTGCTGCTGGAAGAAAAGCTGTTTGTTTCTGCCTGTTTTGCAAGGGCGGGCCACCTTTCCTTAGCAGTGCGGGGACAGCATGCTTCTACTCTCTGTCCTTGGTTCTCTGTGCACTGCTGGATCTGCAGGTATTCTGGAATATTCATTTATTTATTGCAATAATTCAGTGATTTCCTTTCTCTCTCTCTTTTTCTTTCCTTCTCTCTCTCTCTCTCTCTCTCTCTCCAGGGCCTTCATGCTAGACAGTGCTTTACCACTGAGCTACATCCCTGAGCTCAAGTTTTCCTTAAACATTTTCATTATGCAAAAGATGGGTATCATAAAAGTTGTCCTTTTGAATTTTTTTAGATACTTCTTTCAGTCTAGTTGGGAACAACTTTTCCATTACACATTACTATGACTTCTAAGAAATATAGTCAGCCCTGCGTATCTGGGGGTTCCACATCTGTGGATTCAAGCAACCACAGATCAGAAATATTTGGAAAAAAGTTTTATCTGTACTGAACATGTACAAACTTTTTTCTGTCATTATTCCCTAAATAATACCATATAACAACTATTTACATAGCATTTACATTATATGAGGTATTATAAGTAATCTAGAGATGATTTAAAGTATAAATGAGATGTTCATAGGTTATGTGCAAATACTATGCCATTTTATATAAAGGATTGGACATCCTTGGACTTTGGTATCTGAGGGGGGCTCTGGAAACAACCCCCAGAGGTACTGAAGGATGAGTATAAGAATATGAATTAAATCTGGGCTTTTAATATAAATTCCTCAGCCAACAAGTATACTTGTAACCTAATACAGAATGGAGATATCTATTTTTGCTATCTTTTTTTTTTGAGGTATTGGGGATTGAACCCAGGGGCATTCTACCACTGAGCTACACCCCCAACCCTATTTTTATTCTTTATTTTGAAACAGGGTCTCCCTAAGTTGCAGAGGGCCTCACTAAGTAGCTGAGGTTGGCCGCGAACCTGGATCCTCCGGTCTCAGCCTCCCAAGTACTGGGATTACAAGCATGTGCCACCACGCCCAGCTTTGCTATCTTTTTTGTATATATATATACACACACACACATACACATACACACACACACACACACACACACACACACACACACATTTTGGTACTGGAGATTGAACCCAGTACCGCTCAGCTACACCTCCAGCCCTATTTAATTTTATTTTTTAAAATTTGAAACAGGGCCGGACGTGGTGGCGCACGCTTGTAATCCCAGTAATTTGGGAGGCAGAGACCGGAGGATCCGAATTCGCGGCCAGCCTCAGCTCTCTCTCTCTCTGTCTCTCTCTCTCTCTCTACCTAGTGAGGCCCTCCGCAACTTCGTGAGACCCGGTTTCAAAATAAAGTATAAAAAATAGGGCTGGGGGTGTAGCGCGGAGGTAGAATGCCCCTGTGTTCAATGCCTGGTACCGCAAAAAAAAAAAAAAATTGAAACAGGGTCTCCTTAAGTTGCTGAGGTTCTCACTAAGTTGCCGAGGCTGATCTCTAACCTGTGATATTCCTGTCTCAGCCTCCCAAGTACTATCAGATTACAGGTGGGTGCCACCACACCTGGTTTCTATTTGCCATTTTGTAGAGGAACTCCTTCTTTCAGAGGAAAGCTCTGTGCACCTGGTATGCCATCAGCACTGTGAGGGGACTTACCTGACTCTTAAATAGAACAAGTGTTAACTGCTGACTCCATGTGGTCTCTCTGCACAACCGCATTTAAAGAAATCCTGCAACCAAAAATAATTGGAAACGACATTTGTTTCCAATTTCTTTGACATTTCTTCTTTTTCCTCCTTTTTTTTTTTTTTTGTAATACTGGGGATGAACTCAGGGCATTCTACCTGAGCTCCACCTCCAGCCTGATTTTTTATTTTGAAACAGGGTCTCACTAAGTTGCAGAGGGCCTCACAAGTCGCTGAGGCTGCCCTTGAACCTGCGATCCTCCTGTCTCAGCCTCCCAAATACTGGGATTACAGGTGTGCACCATCATGCCTGGCTCAAGTCTGTCTTAAAGAATGTCAGAAGGATCCAGATCACAATCACAAAGCAAAATTTCCTAGGCCCTTTGCCATCTCTCTCGGCAGGTCCCAGCAGTCCTTGGGCTTGTCAAACTTCTTTCCCAGGCCAGGTGTTCTGCCCCACACCTGCCCGAGTGATTTTCTTCCTTTTTGATGCTAACATGGAACCTCTTCAACTTCACAGAGCTTTCTACCCATCCGGTGAATCAATCTAACCGCAGGTTTAAGCACGGAGTTGCTCCCTGCACCCACTCTGTGGAAGGCAGAGAGCGTATTCTCCTAAATTAATATTTCCTTACCCTGATGTTCAGACAGCATGGGTGCTTCATGCAAGAGCACTGTGGGATTTCTTTCTGCTTTCAAGTACTCACCTTATTCTTATTCTAAACAGAACTTCCTCCTCTTCCTCCTCCTCCTCCTTCTCCTTCTTCTTCCTTCTCCTCCTCCTTCTCCCCTCCTAATCTCTCCTCCTCCTTCTTTCTTCTTTTCCTCCTCCCCCTCCTTCTCCTCCTCCTCCTCTTCCTCCTCTTCCTCCTCTTCCTTCTCTGTCTCCAGCTTCTCCTTCTCCTCCTCCTCCTCCTCCTCCTTTTCCTCCTCCTCCTCCTTCTCATGGTACTGGGGATTGAACCCAGGGGCATTCTACCTCTGTGCTACACCCTCCCCCAGCCCTTTTTATTTTTTGTTTGCAAATAGGTTCTCACTAGGTTGCTGGGAGTCTTGCTAAGTTGCTGAGGCTGGCTTCAAACCTGTGATCCTCCTGTCTCAGCCTCCCAAGTACTGGGATTACAGATATGCTTTTTTTTTTTTGTAATGAGATTGAATCCAGGGTTATTCTACCTCCGAGCTATACCCCCAGCCCTTTTCATTTTGAAACAGGGGCTCAATATGTTGCCGAGGGTCTCAATAAATTGCAGAGGCTGGCCTCAAACCTGTGGTCCTCCTGTCTCAGGAGGCACCACCATGCCTGGCTTAAACAGAACAGTTTGAGATGAAGGAAACACTGTGGACTTTAGCAGCAGCGGGCAGGGGTGAGGAGCTTGGAGGGGCACTAACAGGCCCTAGCAGAATGTTCCAGTAGTCTTAAGCACAAAGCTGCAAGTGTGGTATCTACCAAGCAGGCCGGCCTAGGGACCTGGGGTCTGTGTGTTCACGGAGGGCCCAGTCAGGAAAGGCCCTGCACTTGGCTTAATACTCTGCTATCAGCACCCTAAAAACCACAATCCCACTTGAACAAGGAACTCCTCATTTTCATCTTGAACAGAGCCCTGCAAGTTCAGTGGCTGCTCCTGCTCCTGAGGCTAAGGTGGCCGACACCAGCTGCCTCCCATCCGGCTCCTTCTCCTCACACCTGCTCCTGGGGGACTTTCAGGTATTGGTGAAATCCTCTCTCTGGCAACCCGTATCTCAGGGGGTCAGACAACCTGGAAATTCGGGAGGAATGGGTGTAAATGGTTAAGGAGCTGTCCCTGACGCCATGCAGTAAGGGGTTCCCCCTTCTGTGGCCATTTGGACAGGCCTCTCCCACCACGAGCATACCTCGGACTTCTGTTTTAGGGCCCCCGGCATCCCCAGAGTCACCATTTGCAGTTTCTAACGGTCCCTTCCTTATTCTCGCTCACCACACCACTGACGTTCTTACCTTTTTTTGAGCTCTGTGGTGTGTGGGGCTGCTCACCAAGCTGAGGGGAAGAGGAACCTTACTGTTTGGATAGAACTAGATGTGATTTCCAAGCACAGGGTCGACTTGACTGAATGGCGTTAACAATGGCGCCGACGGCGTCTGCAAATACAATGGAAAGGAAGGGTCTCCGGATTCAGACCGGCCTGTGTCTCAAGACGGCCTCATATCTGTGCAAGTTGTGTCCTGCACAACGCCAGCAGCCCCTTAGGTACTAGGGTGTCAGCCTGCGCAGCCCTGAAGTCAGCCTCAGACCGGCAGCCTCTTGGGCTGTATATGATCTTCAGCAAGTTGATGAGCCTCTCTGGGCCTCCTGTTCCTCATCAGTAAAATATACAAGGCATTAATAACCATCTTTTAGGCAATTAAGAGAGATGGAATTACATAACATATCTGGTGACTAAGCAAGTGCTTAATGCCTGTTTCTATCAATGGATGCATGCTTGCTAAAAAATGTAGGCCGGATCCCTGCCCTCCCCCGAGGCACCTGTCTGGTACTTGGAAGGAGCAGTAGTTTCCCTGTTTCAAAATATCTCCCATCTGGAGATTCATGATTGAACCCAGGGCATTCTACCTCTGAGCCACACCTCCACCCACTCCAGCCCTTTTTATTTTTTTGTTTTGAAACAGGGTCTCCCTAAGTTGCTAAAAGTCTTGCTAAATTGCTGAGGCTGACCTCCTGTCTCAGCCTCCCAAGTACTGGAATTATAGGCGTGTACCAACATGCCTGACTCAATATGAAAAAACTTTCAAAAGAAAGTGAAATGAAATGAGAGGAGGGGAGACCAGCTGTAGGCTCCAGCAATTCTTTCCTCTCAATCTGGGCTCTGGCTGCCTTGGGATTGGCCTACGGAGTTAATGGCTCTCAACCAGGGTTGCTCCACCCCACCCAGGGGATATTTGGCAGGACTGGGGAGGGAAACTGGAGGGCAGAGGGTAGAGGTCAGGAGTGCTGCTGATCATCCGGGAATGCACAGGATGGCTCCATAATGCCGGGAGCACTGAGGGGAGGACGGTCACCCCAGGACTTTCTGCCCCAGGACTGTGTGTGTGTGTGTGTGTGTGTAAGAGAGAGAGAGAGAGAGAGAGAGAGAGAGAGAGAAAGAGACTGGGGATTAAACCCAGGGGCATTCTACCTCTGAGCTATACCCCAGCCCTATTTTATTTTTATTTTGAGATAGGGTCTCGCTAAGTTGCTGAAGATCTCACTATGTTGCTAAGGCTGGCCCTGAATCTATGATCCTCCTGTTTTAGCTTCCCAAGGACTGGGATTACAGGCGTGCACCACCATGCCCGCTGCCCCAGGACTTTCTGCCCACCTACTGGCCTGTGTGGAAGGGATCCCACAGAGCCACACCACATGGTTTCTGGAATTCCTAGGGAGGCTGGAGAAATCCCAGAAGACTTGGTGATGTCGGGCCTGTGTGTTTTTCAGACTCACGTGGCATGAGAGGATGACAGACGCGGGAGGGCCCCCGAGGCGCGCGCTGTGTTTCTTATCCACGCTGCTGTCTCAGAAGGTCCCCGAGAAGTCGGACGCTGTGCTGCGCTGCATGATATCTGGTAATCACCCCTAGACCAGCACCTCACCCTCTAAGGTCCCTGCGGGCCAGGTTGGTTGGCTCACAAAGGCACGATGAAAACATCGCTTGGGAAAATTACCTTGGAAATTTATTCTGAGTAATTGATTGTGCAACTGAATCTTCTATGCATTTTTTTTTTTTTCCGAATGACTTCCTGGACACTGGGTAGTGATTTTCCTCACTCCATGTGGTGGTTCTTGGTTAGGCAGCTCTCACCCGGGTTAGTTTTTCAGATAATACATTCCATTTCAGTGGCACACAGGCCACCGAATAACTTCAGAAAATTGATCGAACTCTCCTTCTGATACTCTTGTGTATGTGTAAGTGTGTGGTAGTGGAGATTGAACTCAAGAGCATTCTACCTCTGAGCTATATCCCCAGACCTATTTTTATTTTTTATTTTGAACAGGATCTCACTGAGTTGCTGAGGGCCTTGCTAAGTCGCTGAGGCTGGCCTCGTGCCTGCTTTCCTCCTGTCTCAGCCTCCCAAGTACTGGGATTACTTACAGGTGTGTTCCACCATGCCTGCTTCTTCTGCTAGCCCCCAGTTGGCCAAATTTCTCTCCCAAGGCTTGCCTTCTTCTGGCAAGCTAGTAAGCAGGGAAAGGGTTAAAGCCTGAGACAAAGTGTAAGAAAAGCCAAGAACTGGGACTTCCCCTGGATTGCAGAATAAACCACTCAGAGTTGATCAGGTATTGGTGCCCCCAGTGAAAATGATTGATCATTAAAAGAAAATAAGAGCCCGGTGTGGTGGTGCACACCTATAATCCCAGTACTTGGGAGACTGAGACAGGAGGAAAGCAGGTTCGAGGCCAGCCTCAGCAACTTAGTGAGACCCTGAACAATTTAGCAAGACCCTATTTCAAGAGAGAGAGAGAGAGAGAGAGAGAGAGAGAGAGAGAGAGCGCACCAGCCAGATGTGATGGTGTATACTTGTAATACCAGCACTTCGGAGGCTGAGACAGGAGGATTGAAGGTTCGAGGCTAGCCTCAGCAACTTAGTGAGGCCCCCTGCAACTTGGTGAGACCCTGTTTCAAAATAAAATATAAAATAGGCTGGGGATGTAGTTTGGGGTAGAATGTCCCTGGGTTCAATTCCCAGTACCACAAAATAAACAAACAAAAAGGCTGGGGGTGTAGCTCAGAGGTAGAATGCCCCTGGGTTCAACCCCAGTAATGGAAAGAAAAGAAAAAGAAAAGAGAAAAAAAAAGAGAAAAGAAAAGAAAAGAAAAGAAAGAAAGAAGGAAAGAAGGAAGGAAAAGAAGAATGCAGGAAGTGGATATGGAAATGGTATCTTGTCTCTTATAGGTGATTCTTTTTTCTGTTAGATTATGTTTCTACTCTCGGAAACATGAAGGCACCAGTGGTGTTTGCTGAGGGCAGGGTAGACTGACAACTCTTGTCCCCTGATTCTCCTGTTCTAAGTTCAGAGAGGAGAAGAGCCAGCCTTGGGAATGGCCACCATGTGTCTGGAGGCTGGAGTGCCCAACCACACTTAGCTTTGCAAGCCCAGAGCTTGCTTTGTCCAAGCTCATCGATCGTCATTCAGACAGATGGAGAGACACAAGTTGATCTTGAATCTTTGGAGAGAGCCCCCATGTGTTTAGACAGACCCTAAACTTGGCTGCCAGTCCCCGCACCTATTAGTCAGATAATCTGAAACCCTCAGGAAGTGGCTATCATATGTGACTCTCAGGGAGTTTCGAAAAACAAGAGGAAGAAGAGCTGGGGGTGTAGCTCAGTGATAGAGCTCTTGCCTGGCATGCACAGGCTCTGGGTCCTATTCCCAGCACTGCAAAAGAAAAAAGAAAAAAAAAACCCAAAACTTAAAAAAATATAAAAAAGGGGAGGATTTTCAGGTGAGGTTTCTAGAAAGTGGAGGGAGAACAGAAAACCACCCACAGGGTACAAGCTACCACTTCCCGGTGCAAGTCTCATTTCTGACTGATGGCTTAGATCTGTACTGCACAAAAGAAATAAAAAACACAGCCATTAGGAAACTGGAGGAAATCTACTCACCCAATCAGTCTGAATGAACAACTGGAGCCCAGGTCAGAATGAGTCCCCTTGGCTCCGCTCATGCTTACTTTATTTTTTTAAAAGTTATTTTGTGGCACTGGGATGGAACCCAGGGGCATTCTACCTCCGAGCTATACCCCCAGACCTATTTTATTTTTATTTTGAAACAGGGTCTCTCTAGGTTGATGAGAGTCTCACTACTTGCTGAGGCTGTCCTCAAACCTCCTGTCTCAGTCTCCCAAGTACTGGGATTACAGGTGTGCACTACCATGCCTGGCTCATGCTTACTTAAAAAAAAAGTGACACACACATACAAAAGGAGCATTTAAATGCTTCCTAAAGAGGAACCTAATACAACAGATTAAAGAGGGGGACACAAGGCTAATAAGAATAGACAAGAATGAACTATGAGCAGTGACTGACCTCCTTGATGGTTTCTCAGGGAGGTTCATTTTGGGTGACTGAGTCACTTGCCCATAAGAGGCTCAGACAACTGGCCGCTGGAGAAGGGTATGTCCTTGCATTTGTGTCTCTGTGCTCCTAGCTCCAGGGACAGCTACTCAGACACCTACATAAGGAGGAAGCACCCACAGTTGCCAAAAGCATACTCAAGGCATTGGCACAGAGAGTAGGGAGAGGGACTCAAGCATTTGCAGGTATCGCTCATGGTACAGGTCTCCCTTGCTCTTCCTCCTTACCTTCCCCAGCTCTTACATCTTCCCCCTTTGTTTGACCAAAGAAGAACAGGGAAGCTGGGCATGGTGGTACATGCCTGTAATCTCAGTACTTGGGAGGCTGAGACAAAAGGATTGCAGGTGTGTGGCCAGGTTCAGCACCTTAGTGAGGTCCCTCTGCGACTTAGTGAGACACTGTTTCAAAATAAAAAATAAAATAGGGCTGGGGATGTAGCTTAGAGGTAGAATGCCCCTGGGTTCGATTCTCAGTACCACAAAGAGAAGAAGAAGGAGAAGGAGAAGGAAAAAGGAGGAGGAGGAGGAGGAGAGTAGTATTGTTGTGGTCTCTGGGGTTGCTTGCCAAAAATAATTCCATAAATAAGACAAAAACATAAGAATCTGCCTGGGATGGATTCAGAATGGTGTATTGTTTCCAAATACTGGACTTCCCTTCCTGTATATATGGCCCATTTTGGTAAATTCTCAGTGACATAGAGCTAGCGAGAAAGCTCTTTGGGGCACACTGGAAACTCTCCTTCCCTGTAACAAGAGGGGAACTATTGCAAGGGGTGGGCAAAATTCCTGGGGTTTTTACCAGCTTAGCCCCGTAGCATCACATCTGGGTGATGATCACTTAGGAAGGATGAACCCTTCTGAAGAAGTCATGGGTCAACTTCTATGATGACATCAGTCACATGTGCATAGTACCAGACTGGAAAATCTGCATTCTAACTCCTTCTTCCTCAGGAAGAGAATAGTGTTTTCGTTCTTCTAATCCCCTTTCATTCTTCTCTTTTGTACACATACTCAACTTTGCGCCTGTTAAAGTAGAATTTTCAAAAAGGTAAAGTGATTTCCATGGAAATATGAAATTAGCATTTCAAAAGTTTACTCAACTCATTAGTTAATGAGGGTAACAAGAAAGTATGAAGAAGGCCTGAGGAACTAGGGTTGATTTATTTATTTATTTTTGGCACTAGGGATTTAACCCAGGGCCATTCTACCTTGATCTACACCCCCAGCCCTTTATATTTTGAAACAGAGTCTCACTAAATTGTGGAGGGCATTACTAAGTTGCTAAGGCTGGCCACGAACCTGCGATCCTCCTGTCTCAGCCTCCCATGTACTAGGATTGCAGGCATGTGCCACCACACTTGCCTTTGAGAAGCTAGGTTTTAATAGGCGATTTAATAATGTTAGGATAAAGTTACTGGGTTAGGCGTAACACTGTGTGTGTGTGTGTGTGTGTGTGTGTGTGTGTGTGTGGTATTGGGGATTGAATGCAGGAGCATTCTTCCACTGAGCTATACTTCCACCCCTTTTTATTTTTCATTTTGAAACAGGGTCTCGCTAAGTTGCTGAGACGGGCTTCAAACCTTCAATCTGTCCGTCTCAGCCTCCCAAGTACTGGGATTACAGGCATGTGCCACCCTGTCTGGTAGGTGTAACACCCTTTAATATCCTATAGGTTAGTAAACAACCTATGGGGTTATCTTTTCTGCTAGACAGAAATTATTTGCATCTCTATTGGATAAAAAGGATGAAAACCTACATGTTCACATATAGCTTCACTAAATCTGGGAGTTTGGGTCAGTCACAACCATTGAGTGAAATGATACATTTCCAAGATCATTCCTGGATGAGCCTTTGCCCCCATATGACTTTTTTTTTAAATATACCATTCATATCTTGGCTATTGGATGTTTTTAAAAATAGTTCCTTGAGACCAGGGACAGCATTTTGTATCCCCCCCAGCACAGCACCATCTTAAGCACATAGCACATCCAATAGTGTTCACTGAATCACACATTTACATCAGTGGGAGGAAGCCATTCAGTTTCCCAACTGACATAGTTCATCCTGCGCATCCCTAGTGCTTCTTGCCCATGTTTGCTCATAGCTTTATGACCTTTTCTCTAAAAATACTGAATGTAATAAGAATATTCTGCATTTTGTCATCAGGTCAGCCCAAACCAGAGGTTACTTGGTATAAGAATGGTCAAGCCATGGAGCACCATGACAGTATTTCCAGCTATGAGTTCTTTGAGCATCAGTACATTCATGTGTTGCATCTCTATTGGTAAGTGCCTTTGCCCCATGAACTGTTTACTAACATCTACATTCTGTCATGTGCTGGTTACTATGAGGGTAGCCCAAAAGATTGGCTCATGTTTGCTTCTAATGTCCTAGTTTTAGATGCTATTGGCAGATATCAGCCACGATTTCCATCAATGCCTATGGCCAACCCTCTGTAGCCACAGGCTCCACATCTACAGATTTGGTCAACCACAGATAAAAAATATTCAGGAAAAAATTGCATTTGGACTGAACCTGTCTTTTTTCCTTGTCTTCATTGCTGAAACAATACAGTATAACTGCTATTTACATAGCATTTATATTGTATTAGGTTTTACAAGTAATCTAGAGATGATTTAAAGTATCCTGAAAGAGGCCGGGCGTGGTGGCGCACGCTTGAAATCCCAGTACTTTGGGAGGCAGAGACCGGAGGATCCAGGTTCGCGGCCAGCCTCAGCTCGTGCTCTCTCTCTCTCTCTCTCTACTTAGTGAGGCCCTCCGTAACTTCGTGAGACCCGGTTTCAAAATAAAGGATAAAAAAATAGGGCCGGGGGTGTAGCGCGGAGGTAGAATGCCCCTGGGTTCAATCCCCGGTACTGCAAAAAAAAAAAATAAAGTATCCTGAAAGATATGTATAAGTTATACACAAATATTAAGCCTTTTTTGCATTTGTGGTACCAGGGATTGAACCTAGGAGTATTCTACCTCTGAGCTATACCCCCAGCCTTATTTTATTTGTTATTTTTTTCCTAAACAGCGTTCACTAAATTGCTGAGGGCCTCACTAAGTTGCTGAGGCTGGCCTCGAATCTGTGATCCTCCTGTCTCTGCCTCCCAAGTACTGGGATTATAGGCATGAGCCACCACGCCTGGCTTGAACCATTTTATATAATAGGCTTGAGCATCCATGGAGGGAGGATGTGCTGGAATCAATGCCCCTTGGACACTGGGGGTCAGCGGTATTTGCTGAACTCAGTTACTAATTGCACTTCTCTAGTTTGCTGCCATTGATGGCATTAAACTTCATCTAGAACTTTATTCCAGTGTCCCAGCCGTTTGTATTCACTAGATGAGCTTTCTATTTAATCTCGTTCCCTCTGGAAAGTTAAGAAAGTGTGATAGGAGCTCAGTGCTGTGTCATCCAAACTTCCATGTTGAGGCAGAAAAGAGAAGTGACTGACCTGATCCCATAGCAAATTGGTGGTAGAACTGAGACTAGAAAACATACCTTCTGGCTTTATTTTAGGAAGTAGTGGCGGTCCAGCATAGTGGAGTCTAAGTCTTTTCCCTTCCCCCAGGAACTGTTTGTTTGGATGAAAAGAGGAAGTTTAATATGTAGAGAACACGAGGACCTCCCTGGTTGGAGCTGGGCAGGAGTCTGTGCTCTTGGTCCTCAATGTTAATGAATTGGTCACCGTGCCCTGATGGGGCTCCGAGGAACTGGAGGGTACTGCAGAACCTGGGATGAAAATAACAGGCACTGACCGATCATGTGCCAGTGGCACTGGGTCTCAGAAGAAAATAAGGCTTGAATTCCAGGTCTGCCATTCTCTTTTTGTGTGATTTGGGCCAGTTATGGAACCTCTCACTTTCTTCACCTGTAGAACAAAAGGGTGACTGAGAGAATTCAATGATTTTTTTGTGTGTGTGTGGTACTGAGGATTGAACTCAGGGGCATACTACCTCCGAGCTATACCCCCAGCCTGATTTTTTTTTTTTTTTTTTTTTTTTTTGCGGTACCGGGGATTGAACGCAGGGGTGTTCTACCTCCGCGCTACGCCCCTGGCCCTATTTTTTATACTTTATTTTGAGACCGGGTCTCACGAAGTTGCAGAGGGCCTCACTAAGTAGAGAGAGAGAGAGAGAGAGACAGGGAGAGAGAGAGAGAGAGAGAGAGAGAGAGATCGTGCGCACGTGCACGTGAGCTGAGGCTGGCCGCGAACCCGGATCCTCCGGTCTCCGCCTCCCAAAGTACTGGGATTACAAACGTGCGCCACCACGCCCGGCTCCAGCCTGATTTTTTTAAAAATTTGAAACAGGGTCTTACAAAGTGGCTGAGGCTGGCCATGAACCTGCGATCCTCCTGTCTCAGCCTCCCAAGTACTGGGATTACAAGTGTGCGTCACCATGCCCGGCTGAGAGTTCAATGATTTGATGCTTGTAAAAAAATTTTAAAAAATGTAGCAGTTGTTCAATAAGTACCAGCTTTTCCCCTCCCCCATGCATTCATCCTTTTGTTTAAAGTAAGATCAGAGATCATTTTGTCATGTGACTTACAGGTATCCATTTCTTCATCGATTCTGTAATTCTTTAGATAATATCGCATCAGGCACCACACGCCAAGATTTTGCTGAGTGCTAGAGATGGGAGTGAGGAGCACAAACATTGTTCCCCCCTTCACGGAATTTCCATGCTAGTGGGGAAGGCGGTTGAATGCACAGAGCCGTTCTTCCTTCCACCATGGCGACACACCTGGGAGGCAGCCGGATTGGCATTGGTGACCCACACATGTGGCTTGGGCTCCCCTGCCTCTTCACCCCAATCTTGTCAAGGCCCCCCTCTTTATTTTCATCCCACTCCGCTTAGAATCCACCTCGAAGGTTCACAGGCGATTCCAGTTACTCATGGGACTTCCTGGCTTTGAACAGTCTTCCCTTTTGATCTTAGGGCACAGGTCTCCCTGCGGATGCTTATTCATTGCGCACATCAGAATGGATGGCTAGTTCAGTGAGCTCTGAGCCTCATGGGGGTTAGGGTCTCTCTGTTTTACACAAATGCATCCCTTAGAGTCTGGTACAATGCCTGTGACATAAATATTTGTTAAAAGGATGGATGAGAATATATATGTAAGTAAGTATGTATTTGTTTTTGCTAGTTCATGTAGATCAGTGTTGGCAAGCTTTTCCCAAAAAGGGCCAGATAGCAAATATGTAGGTTTTGCAGGCCAGATAAAAAAAAATAGGCCACAGTTGTTCCACTCTACCACTTAGTCCAAAGGCAGCCATAGATAATATGTGTTTTAAAACAGAAAAGGGCATAACCATGTTCCAACAATATTTTATTAAAAAAAAATAGGCGGGAGCCAGATTTGAGGATCTACATATTGTTTCCTATCCTTGCTCTGAGCACTCACCACACACACACACACACACACACACACACTTTAATGTCATACATAAATAACTTTGTTGGTTTGGTTTGGTTTGGTACTATGAATTGAACCCAGGGGCTTTCTGCCTCCAGGCTACACCCCCAGCCCTTTAATTAATTAATTAATTTATTTATTTATTTATTTTGGTGGTACTGGGAATTGAACCCAGGAACATTCTACCTCTAGCCCTTTTCATTTTTTGTTTTGAAACGGTCTAGCTAGGTTGCTGAGAGTCTCGCTACATTGCCAAGACTGGTTTTGAACCTGGGATCCTCCTGTCTCAGCCTCCCAAGTACTGGGATAATAGGCATGTGCCACCATGCCCAGTTTCAATTATTTTATTTTTTAAACAGGGTCTCTCTAGGTTGTGAAGGTCTCACTAAATTGCTGAGCCTGGCATTGAACCTGTCATCCTCCTGTCTCAGCTTCTCAAGTACTGGGATTAAAGGCATGCCCCATCATGCCTGGCTATTATATATTTTTTGATTGGTTAATTTTATGCTCATGGTATACCAAAATATTATAATCACATTTTAGCCAAGAGAAACTTGATGTATGTTCTTTTATGAATTGAGATTTGCTATGAACATTTCTTTTTCAGAACTGGGGATTGAACCTAGGGGCATTCTACCTCCGAGCTACACCCCCCAGTTCTATTTTTTATTCTTTACTTTGAGACAGGGTGTCACTAAATTGTACTGTGGAACGGACAGGGAGTCACCACTTTCTGCTCTGAGGTCCAGCGGGACAGGGTGGTTTCTGTAAAAATCAAGGAGTGGATATAACAGAATGTGCTTTTTTTCCAAGTTCCGGGCCTGCCATTTTGAAAAGCAGCACACTTACTGGGGGAAGTATTTGGTCCTACTGCAAGAAATGATGACAGAACAGTATGACAATAGACACAGTCACATTTTGCTGCTTAGTAGAAAATATGCTACTTACTAATGACCTTTGAAAGGTCTGACTTTGCTGGGCGTGGTGGCACACGCTTGTAATCCCAGTACTTGGGAGGCTGAGATAGGAGGATCCGGGTTCATGGCCAGCTTCAGCTACTTAGTGAGGCCCTCCGCAACTTAGTGAGACCCGGTTTCCAAATAAAGAATAAAAAATAGGGCTGGGGGTGTAGCTTGGAGGTAGAACGCCCCTGGGTTCCATCCCCGGTACTGCCAAAAAAAAAAAGGAAGGTCTGACTTTTTACACCAGTAGCTCTGGACTGGAGCTGCCCGTTGGCATTGCCCGGGGAGCCTTTGATCCCACTAATGCTTGGGTTCCCCCTTGACCGATTCAATCTGAACCCTGGGTGATTCCAACGTATATTGCCCAAGATGAAAAACGCTTTGCTTCCTAAACATGTATCTGCAGTGTAAATGGCCTTATACCAGCATACTAAATGCTAGTTAGGAAAAGGAATGGAATTTTATGCGGATGCCTTTCAAAGGTTACAAATTAGTTGTTTGTTATAACATTTGTCTCACATTTTCCTGCTATTATCAGTACCCTGTAAACCACACGATTAGCTCACAGCCCAGAGAAAGGCACTTTTCTTGACCTGAGTTTGGGCCATTAAATCTGAGTTCTAAGATATTCGAAAGCTCCTGTTTCTTTGTTTCCCAATGGCTGTTTTTGGTCTTAACAAATCTAATCTGCAGTTCTATTTTGAGGCCAAGAGCGCTGCTGCTTTATCTCTCAACCTTTGGCCTTTCCCTCTTTCTTCTACCCGGTGGTTCCTTCCCCCTCTTCCCTGAATTCTCCTCTTCATACCTCTCTTTATCGGAAGAGATGCACCCGTGCTGCGGTAACTTTTACATGTCACAGGGTCAGGAAAAGAAAACCCTCGAAGGGAGAGAAACATCGACCATAACATTAGGGTTTGCACTGTAGCTCAAGAAGAGCTTTGTTTTTTATTCAAAAGATGTGGGAGTTGGGAGGAGGGGAGGAAAATGCACATAGATGTTTTCATAGTGGAAGCAAGTGGCCTCCATGTGTGTGCAAGGGGGAACTGTGGTCTCTTAGGAACATAGTTTAAAGAAAGGCGGCAAAGCAACAGATAAAAATCTGTCCAGGAACCCACACCTACAGGGACAGACTCCTCTGTACAGCAAGGAGGCCCCTTTTAAAGGCCATAGCCATGTCCCGTTGTGCTAAGAGAGCACAGATTAAGAGGGCAGCCAGGGGAGCCCGGGTCAGGGCGGGGCAAGGCAGCCCCTCTGTGCTGTCAGCCCTGTCCTGCCATTGGCTGAGCTGGGCCCAACCCTGCTGAGTACTGGGTGGGGATGATGGCCAAGAGGCTGTCACACTGTCACCCTGAGCCAATGTGGATATTTCTAACAGGAGCACTGTAACCCAGACACAAGGTCTAAGCTGGCTTTGTTATACTTGTTTATATGTGCAACTATGTTTGAATGGTTTTTGGAGGTGGACTTTGTGGCTCTGGTAATGTCTCAGCCTGCTCGGTCATTCCTTACATCCGAGTGAGTGGACGGACCCCAGGAGCCTTGGGGCATGGTGTTACATTCCAAAAGCTAGCCTGGTGTGAGAGGTGGTTATAAGCGCTTGTTGTCTGTGCCAAAGGCTTTGTCCAGACCCCAAGAGCGCCATCAGCCTCTTTCCATACATGATCACTCAAGGAAACCTAAACCCTCTGGGACACAGCTAAGTGATCGACTTGTTAGCTGTGACTGAGGCTAGGCAGGCAAGGATTTGCAATTTAACGATGTCCCTTTTCCTGGAAGAAAGACCTCAAAGCACACGTCCTGCTAATGGTAGAATTGTCACTATCAGTTTCACTTACAAACCACAGGATATTATTTCCCACATTGAGAGAAGAATCTGAAGCCAGATGGTCTGGATTTAAATCCCAGATCTACAGGCTGCATCATCCTGGGCGAGTTACTCTACCTTACCGCACCTGCGATTTCTCATCTGTAAAATGGGATTGTTAATGGTTCCGGCTTTATAGGGTTGCTGTGGATATTAAATCATTTCATGCAAAGAGTTTAGAAGATTTAATAAATAATGGCTATTTCATGTGCTTTGAAACATGTCCCTGACACAGAACCATAATTTTGGAATGGATTAAAATAAAACAGTTTGGTCCGGCTTATAATTCCATTACTTGGGAGGCTGAGACAGGAGGATTGTGGGTTCGCAGCTAGCCTCAGCTACTTAGTGAGGCCCTCTGCAACTTAGTGAGACCCTGTTTCAAAATAAAGAATAAAAAATAGGACCGGGGGTGTATCTCAGAGGTAGAAGCCCCTGGGTTCAATCCCCAGTACCGCAATAAAATAAAATAAAACAAAATGAAATAAAATAAAATAAAATAAAATAAACAAATAAATAAAAAACAGTTTGGAGGTAGAAGCAGTCACTTCATTTGACAGTATTTTTCCCCTCTGCTATTTCCTTCTTGGAGGTAAAATATAATTAATGTGCTTGAAACAGGACTCATTGGGTAGAAATAAAGATGACCGAATCTTGCTATGTCTTGGCTAAGACAGCAGGGCTTTTCATCCAAGGCTGGAAGGCATTTTGTGAACTTCATGTCCCGAGAGCTTAAGTAGGTGTAATAAGTCTTAAGGATGACGAACAGAACTTTCTGGAAGGCCTCTGTGTTCCCAGCACAGGGCTGAGGCGGGCTGGCGAGGCATTCCTCCTGAATGAGTATGGTGAGTGTAGCAAGGTGCTTGCTCACTCCATGTGGGGAGCCACACTAGAACAGGTTCCGAGAGTCTGACGAGACACTCCCATTTGGTCCCTGGGGTGATAAGTCCCGGCCGAGGATTGGCTGTCCATTACCTCATTCTGGTTGTGACTTTAGTAGAAGAGTGTCTCAGAGAAGAGTGGTCACAGGTGGGGCCATGGGTCACTCATTCATCTTTTTCTGGGGACAGGAATTTGGTACTAACCCATCATGGTACTGACCCCTTGGGGCAAATCATGCTAGTCAAGTGTCAGGTAAGAGATTGATCCAAAAGCCTCACCCAAGATCCTAGGACAGCAGGGAGAGGTGCACTGTTCACTAGAGACTGGAAGTGAGCTGAATGTCTCTCGAAATGTCCCCTCGTTCTGAGGACTGAGAGCAGACTTCTTTCTTAAGGGAAGTTCTTGGTCCTGCTCAGTAACTGAGTCATGGGTCAGAGGCTTCTGAGAATTGCAAAGATGGGGAGTCTCAATGACGTAGAAACCACAGTATTCTAGAACTCGAGTGCATTTGACAGACACCCTCCAAGGCACATGACAAGGATGGATGGTGTGTTTGGGACAGAGTTGGAACCAAATCAGGACTATGAGTTGATAGGAAGGCCTTTGTCCCAGCTCCACAGGGACAGGGACAGGACTGGGATCAAGGTTTACTCGGCTGCATGAGTCTTTGTCCTAAGCAGCCCAGCCCTATTTTCTCCCCCTTGTGCACATAGCTGAAGACATCTTGCAAAAGCCCCAAGTCCCCCAACATTTGCACATCATACCCACAAACCTCTCCTGCCCCCCCCAATTCTCTTGCTCTGTCCTTTTCCCTTGCCTGTCTCCAGGCTCCATCACCTTGACCTCTGCCCTGCCTCTCCAAAACACCTGCTCTTGTTCCTTTATCTCTGAGTCCCACAATAATGAGCCAGTCCCAGTGCCTCTACTTCTCAGCTCCTGAGACACCAGGCCAGGCTGCTCACATGGGAGGGAAGGCCAACACTCTGGATGCTCCAGAACCTTCTCCAGGCCACATGCCATACCTGGACCCCAGAAGAACCCAGAGACGGGGTGCCCTGGGAAGAGGTTTCCACGTGGATTGATCTCTGATTCTGCCTGTCTTGATCAGTTTGGGCTTCCCTAACAAAATACCATAGACCAAATAGCTTAAACAACAAGAACTTATTCCTTATCACCCTGGAGGCTGGGAGGCCCAAGATCCGGGTTCTGGTGAGAGCCTTCTTCCTGGTTTGCAGGAGGCCACCTTCGTACTGATGGAGAGATAGTGAGAACGTTCTGGTGTCTCTTATAAGGGCACTAATCTTGTCACGAGGGCCCCCATCCTTATTACCTCATCTAAACTCAGTTGCTTCCTAAAGGCCCCATCTCTAAATATCATTACATTAGAGATTAGAGCTTTAACATATGAATTTGGGGTGGGGGACACAATTTAGTCCACACCACTGCCCCAAACATGGAAGGTGTCCTAGCTGTGTGCAGGGACAGGCTAGGATCAGGCCAGTGGTGTGGAAGACAGGCGCCCATTGGTTCAGAATCAGAGATTTGTAGCACCCCATGGAGCGATGTGTGGATACTTATGAGAGTCTGCTCTGGATCAGCCCTGGTTCAAGTCTTGGCTCTACCTTCTACTAGGATAGGTTGCTTTACCTCTGTCTGCCTCAGTTTCTATACCATAAAAAGTGGGAACACTAATAGTATTTACCTGACAGGGCCGGGGAAAGATGAATGAGGTAACACTCATAGGGAAGCTTTTTTAATTGCTACTTAGCAAAAGCTATGTAAATGGTGACCTTTTGTTTTTACCCCAAGGTCCCTATGTGTTGTTAGACATAGTCAGCCACTCTTGGTCATGAGCATTTGAAAGTGGAATCAGGCTGCTTGAATGAAGTATTTCAGAGAAGACAGTCAAAACCCATCTCTGAATTCTTGTCAAGAATCTTAGGGCTGACTCTAGAGTTAGTGAAAGATGGCTGCTCCTTGTATAGGTGCTGAGAAGTCAGGCTCAGGCCAGGGATGTGGACTCTACCTGGATAGGCAGGACAAACACAAAGAAGGCCGATGGAGCATGGGGCCATCGTGTAGTCCAAACCCTGAAGCATGAAATCAGTTCTGAGCCATCGCAAAGCTCAAAGATGTCAACTGGGCATGATAGCATGCTCCCACCTCAGGGTCTCTGCCCGTCCAGCCCCTCCTACCCAGAATGCTCTCTCCCCAGATGGTCCCATGGCTAGCTCCCTCTCTTCCTTCAGGTTTCTGCACAAAATCACCTATTCACGAGATCGTCTCTGACCAGACACCTGAAATTGCCCTGCCTGCTCCCAGCATGCCCTGCTTTCTTTAGTTTGCTTTATTCTCCCTTAGCACATAACACAATGTGGTGATGTATATGGCCTATGTACACAGTATGTATATACTGTATATATATTGATATATAATGAATCACACATATTTAAAGTGTTCAGTTTGGTAAGCATTGAAATATATATATATGTATATATATATGTGTGTGTGTAGCATTGAAATATATATGTATGTATATATATGTATATTATATATATATATATATATATATATATATTCACAGAACTGTAACCATGACGAAGATTATAAGCACATCTAGGACCCTCAAAGGATTTCTTGTGCCCCTTTACAATCTCACCTTCCTATTCCTCTCTGCCAACCTGTCTTCCTTTCCCTATGGACTCATTTGTATTTACTAGAATGTTCTGTAAATGACATCATAGAGCGTGTTCTCTTGTATCTGTTTTCTTTCCTTCTGCCTCATTTTCTTGAGAATCATCCATGTTGTTGGTGTATCAATGGTTCATTCCTTTTACTGTGGAAATGTTTCTTCTACGATTTTTTATTCTGTTCATCCATTGATGGACACTAGGATTGTTCCAAGTTATAAGGTTTATTTATTCGTAACTTTATTTGTGAGTCTCCACCTGCTGGCACGGGTCTCACCTGGATGAATATGGTGTGGGAGATGAGGCTTGTCCTGTCTGTCCCCTGCACCAAGCACCTGTCTCTTAGTTGGCATTCAATGAAGTTTTGTAGAATGACTTACACGATGCATCCGGTGGCTTTGTTCTATTCTGCAGAGCCTTGCCTGAGAGGAGGGAATTAGCCACTCCGTGCACAGCCACCTGAGCCTGGGGACCCGATTTGAATCACTGTGGCTGCTTGTAGGCCTATGGTACTTTGATGTGCTGCTGTTTAAGGGCAGTGTGAAGACAGAATCACTTCCCCAGGCCTCCTGCAGTGGCTGTAGGAGACCATCTGCTGGCTGCTTTTGTCTCCATCTGAGCTGCAGAGCATCTGAACTTCTGGTCATTTTGTGGCTGCTCCTTTCTGTCCCTGTCATCCACCATCCCTTGGGCTGTTGCCCCAGCAGGTGGATGTTCTTCCTGCGGTTAGAGCTGCTTCCTTGCATCCCTAACCAGCCTTCCCCAACTCAGGGCTGCTTTCCCTAGGTGCTGTGCAGTACCTTGCTTTCCCCTTTGCCTGCCAGTCTCTGTTTCACCCACACTTGCCCGCCCCAGTGGGCACCAGAGATGGCGGGAGGCAGAGGCATAATGAGATAGTCACTTAAGACTAAAAAGGCCACAGCAGTCATGGAGCCCTGAGGATAGACCAGCAGGCAAGGAGAAGTGATTAAATTGCAGTGGGTCTCCTTCCACACGGGGCAGGTCTCGGGGCCTGGTGCATGCTAGGTGAGCCAGCTTTTGAGAGAGAAATCCTCTGCTTTTGCTGATTCCCTTTGTCTGGGCCTCCTTTTTAAAAACCAAAAACCAGAACACAAAACCGGCTCCTAAGAGCCATAGACTTGCATATGGGGGCAGCGTGACAAGCAAGAATGAGGGAACTCAGCCCAAATTGAGCAGCACATGAAGTGACAGCTAGGATTTTTCTGAGAATTTAAGAAAAGGACTTTTGCCCTTTGTGGGATTGCTGCTGTTGTTGTCGTCGCACAGCTGGAAGTGACTCTAAGACCACACCGCTTGATTTTGGACCATCCGCATCAGCATCATCTCCTGGGAGCTTGTTAGAAAGACAGAAACGTGTCTCCAAACCCAGACCTAGCCAATCTGAGCCTATACTTTAACGAGGTCCCTAGAGATTCGCGTGACAGTTAACACACGAGAAGCCCCGCTCTAAGGATTACCCCCCTCCTGGCTATATGTGACACCTGGGGAATTAAAAAAAAAACTATGATGGGGAATGAAATTGACCAAATTATGTTATGTGCATGTACGAATATGCCACAGCAAATCCTATTATAATGTACTATTATAATGTACTCTTATAATGCAGCAGTAAAAAAAAAAGTTTTTTGTGGGTTTTTTTTTGCGGTACTGGGGATTGAACCCAGAGGCGTTCTACCTCCGCGCTACACCCCCGGCCCTATTTTTTATACTTTATTTTGAAACCGGTCTCACGAAGTTGCGGAGGGCCTCACTAAGTAGAGAGAGAGAGAGAGAGA
>PVJS01014694.1:0-39995 GCA_004027185.1 Glis glis | reverse complement strand
GAGAGAGAGAGAGAGAGAGAGAGAGAGAAAGAAAGAGAGACAGGGAGAGAGAGACAGAGAGAGAGCTGAGGCTGGCCTCGAACCCGGATCCTCCGGTCTCCGCCTCCCAAAGTACTGGGATTACAAGCATGCGCCACCATGCCCAGCCATTTCTTTATTTCTTAACAAACTATTTATTCTTTGTTTCTTTTAGTGTAATATAACATGATTTGAGGAGAAGGTAAAGGAGAAATCGACATGAAATAAAAAGTGGCAAGAGAAACTATTCTATAGATAATGGAAGCCATCCAGAGCCCAGCATGGTTACAGTGGAGAGTTCCCCAGGGGGAATCTTTGTGAAACAAGTTGCTCCTGGCCTTGAATACCATATCAGAAGTAAAAAGACGAGGAAAGCAGTTTAGCCAAGGCAGTCCTTTGTATTTTGCTCTCAAATTTTAAAATGCAGACTGTGAAGTAGACAGTACTGATGTTAAAAAGAGAAGAACCTTGAGCCTTTTTGCTGGAAATAGAGAAAGGAAATATGACAGGGACCCACCTTCTGCAGCCACCCCCCATCGGCCTAGGTTACCACCCAAGGGATTTACCTACTGATGACATTACAACCCTCATGACTTAACTGCATCAACCCTGAGCTCTTCAAAGGACATTCTGTATCTGACCACAGCATCTGCGCACAACTCTGAGAGAATGGTGACATTGATCAGTACTGTAGGCACATCTTTCATTCCATTTGTAGCATTGATGATTACACTAAATACTCTATTGTTTAATTGATGGTTTAATTAAATATCCAAACCTTAAGCTATAGAAACTATTGATACTAATTTCAGAATTTTGCCTCCAGTGCCTGAGACCTTTTGATGATTAGTATTTCAAAAAACGGAATGGTTTGATGGATATGGAAAATATATGTAAGTAAGAATGAGAGATAAGTAAAACATTTCTAGTCAGAGTCATGTGAGCTAAGTGTGAAGGTCAAATAAACCTAGTAGAAATAACAAGAGGGGAAGCCTTGTCCCTAGACACACAATACACAAAGGGCAAGAGCACTTGAAGCTCATGACTCGACATGTTTTTAGCACAGCCCCTGGGATCCTGAGGAGCTCAAACTAGAAAATAAAAATTCTTTTCATTATCTTTTATTTAGGAAAGTGACCGTGTAGTGGCCAAAGTAGACAGAGATTAAATACAGTATTAACACCTCTTTAAAAATCTTTGAGCATTTTGTAAGATTTGATTGAATTATAAAATTAATGGTTTATAAACCTATTATTAAGTGAAACATCTACAGGCACATTTAAAACTGTTATTTCCTGATATCTTCTGAGCTTATTCACCAAAGGAACACTTGAATGCATTCCTAATCAACCAGAAATTCAAATGCTAAACCATCACTTGGCACATGCACACACACACACACACACACACACACACACACAATTAGTGGGCTTTTCAAATGTACCCTTACTGTTACACTTAAATTCCAGCCAAGAAAATGCCAGCAAGTCTTGCTGCTAAGATTCCTTTGCTTATGTTGTTAGTGGTTATATTTAAAGATGTAAAATCAAGTATGTTTAAATGATTCAAAGAGTTCTACCTATGGAACAATTAGTAGTTTCTCTAAATTTTAGTAGGAAAGACTGATGTGAAAATTAAAGGCATACTTCATTTCTTCTTCTTCTTCTTCTTCTCATTATTATTATCATTATTATTATTATTATTACTATTATTATTACTTTTAGTACTGGGGATTGAACCCAGAGGCATTCTACCTCCAAGCTACACCCCCAACCCAATTTATTATTTCTTAATTGGAAACAGGGTTACAGTTAGTGCCACCATGCCTGGTTGGCATACTTCATTTTTTCTAAGTTACATTTTTACAATATATTTCTGGAGGCATAATTTGTGGAGAATAATAAATAATAAGTCAATTGCCAATGGTTGTTTATGAAACTGCATATTGTTATCTACCAACTTATCATTAAAAATAAAAAAGAAAGAAAATATCCACTAATATTAACGTCTTTAATTTACTTAGCTTCAAAAGAATTAAAAGTGTCAAAAAGTAAAATAAGCTGGGTGTGGTGGTGCACGCTTGTAACCCCAGTATTTGGGAGGCTGAGACAGGAGGATCGTAGGTTAACGGCCAGCCTCAGCTACTTAGTGAGGCTCTCACTAAGCTACACCCCCAGCCCTATTTTATTCTTTATTTTGAAACAGGGTCTCACTAAGTTGCAAACAGTCTCAAAGGACCAAAGGTAAAACAATGAAACAAACAAAAATGTTAACCAATGATTATGGAAAAACTGAACAACCACAAGCAAAAAAGAGTGAATCTAGACAACAAACCTCATACCCTATACAAATATTAATTCAAAAGGTACTTAAAAGTAAAATGTAAATATAAAATACACAACGGCAAAGCTCTTAGCGGATCACATAACATAAAATCTAGATGGTCTTCGGCATATTGATTATAGCATTGATACATGCTATAACATGGGTGAAAATTGAAATTATTATGCCAAATGCAAGTTAAAAAAGAACACAATACTATATGATTCCATTTATATGCTTCATCAAGAAAAAGCAAATCTATAAAGACAGAAAGTCTAAAGCTGGTGGGGTGGGGGGGATTGAATGAGCATGGGCCATGGTTACAGGGTTGCTTTTTGGTACAATAAAAATGATAGTGTTGCTGGTACAATACTGTAAATATAAAATCACTCAGTATAAAAAACACTCCCCCTTGAATTGTACCCTTTAAATGGTGAATTTAATGATATTTGTACTTCATCCAAGCTGTTAAAAAAGGAGACTATTTGACTTTTCTAAAGAGAAACCAAAGATTTTTTAAGCCATCTCCGTCAATAAGCTGTTGTTCATGCATCAGCAGACTGAAAGAACTAAGATTGTATTTTAAGAACTGTGATAAAAGCAGATTAAAACAAAATATTTGATTTTCACACACATGCATGGTTTGGGAGGTGTGCAAAGTCAGGATAGGTTTATTTAAATTCTCACCGATGAGGCTGCTATGAAAAGCAGCCACAATTAACAGGGGCGGGGGGAATGTCTGCCTGTGTCTGACTCCACATATTGCGATGCTCTAAGTTAGCTGCCTATCTCCATTTATTTTTATAAGCGCTCTTCATTTCCTTCATGGTTAAATTGCATGATATGTGTTGTTCTGCTTCGGGAAGAACCATCTGCTATGTAATTATCACCAGGGGCTAACCATTATCTCAAGGTGCAGAATTTCAGCATTATAGGTAATATGAATGCATAATTTATCATGCCTATGTACCTAATTGAAAACCCAAAATATATCCAGTTAGAACTCTATTGGATCAACACTTCCATGGTTTGAGAAATGGCATTTTCGTCAAATTTGAGAACAAATCATTTTTAAACCTCAAAATTTACTGACCAAAATTAAAAAAAAATGGGACATTTTCTTGCTTTTGGACAATTGCATTTAACTTGAGAAAAATTAAAGGCAGAACAATAAATCCTATGAAGAAAGAGGAAATATATTCACTGGCATATAGTCATATAGGACCTTGAGTCTTTATTACTGTTTAGTAACATAGAAAAGACAATTGTAAGATGTGACAATCAAAACATAGGCAGAAATTCTCACCATAATGTCATTTTTTCCTTGCTGAACAACTGTATACACTAGAGGGAAGAATGAAAATAATTAAAAAGATAAATATAATTACTGAGGATATTTTGTGTTATATCCCCATTTTTGTCTGTACACATAGTTTCTGTATCTATTAGGTGAATTGCGTGTCAATATAACTTAATCACTTTATTAGGGAATCTCACATAGAATACATAAGCTAGTACTTATAAAATATAAAAATGAAAAAAGAGTATGTTCATCTTTATATTCTTAATAAGGAGGCATACCTGAAAATCTCTTGTTGTACTTCTGAATTCTGAGCTACTATTTGGACACATCTGTTACACACATATATCTTTAGCATTCCTTGAAGGAAGACTCTAACACTAGAATTCACACGGATAAGTATACACTTAATTTAAAATGCAGTTAATTTAGGTATATTTATTCAAAAATAGTAACTTACTGATAATTTATTCTTCATTCTTCATTCTTTTTTTGGTACTGGGAATCAAACTCAGGGGTGTTCTATCTTCAAACTAAACTCCAAGCATTTATTTTTAATTTTGAAATAGTGTCTTGCTAAGTTGCTTAGGGTCTCACTAAGTTGCTGAGGCTGGCGTCAAACTTACAATTCTCCCATCTCAGCTTCCCAAGTACTAAGATTATAGGTGTGCACCACCATGCCCTGGATGATAATTTATTCTTTGATGGTCTTTTGCCACTAACTTTCATTCCAAAATCAGGATTGAATTTGTGATAACTTTAGCCGCTGTTAGTGAAGGAAATATTTATGGTCTCATAGTCTAGGAGTTCTCAGTGTGTGGGCCTGAGATGATTATTATCAAGTTCACCTTAATGTTTGCTAGGACTGCAGAATCTCCCCCTCTTCCCCAGGCCTTCTGAACCTAAAATGATGGACCGACTGGTACCAGCAAATCTAGGCTTTCCCAACCCATCCAAGTAATTCCTATGCAAACTCACATCTGAAGACCACTAGTCAAGTTTAGCACCAATTCTTTCATTCATTTCTGGGTTGTCTTGCTGTCCCTTTATGGATATCCTTTACAGGAATGGTCATTTCTCTCTGGGCCAAGAATGAGGTGCCATTTGTTATTGTTGATTAGCTGGCATTTGGGGGGACACTGCTTCAATATCTTGATAATCCAATGTACAACTTTCCAAAAGTGGATTTCCAAATACCCAATGCGTGTTGCTTCCTTGTTGCTAATCAGAGGCACATTCATCTAGGTTATACCTGTCAGAGGCACTCAAGTGAGAACTTGCTCTGTAAGGGGCAGTGTGAAGTGATGTCCACAATTAGGCAGATTGACCTTCGAACAAGCACAGAGGCGGAGACAATAATGCCCTTTGAAGACTGTAGCTAAACTCCTGATGTTCAGTCTGCAGCCTTGCTGATGCCACGTTACTGAGCAATGGCCCTGCTGGTGTTTTTACCAGAACATTCTCACTGTGTTTCGGTGCAGTTCCTGGCTCCACTGTTCCTGGGTAGCGTCAGAGCCTTGCTCCTTCACTCCTCCTGAAATCTCTGTGCACGCCTCCAGATTCCTTAATAAAAACTTACTCTTCACTCGTGAAATTCTGTTGTTTCCAAATGAGAGTACTGAGTAAAAAAAAAAAAAATACATATCTGTTGTCAATTAATGAAATTTTTTCATGCCTTTGGCTGTGATGAGCAGATGAGTAATTCTAGTTGGCATCCGCAATACTTTTTATTATTATTGTTTTTAAAAAATACTTTTATTGGTGCATTATAGTCTCACATCATGTTTTTAAGTTCTAAGTGCTTCTCTCCTTAAAACCCTCGGACTGTCAGCGATGGCTGTCAGCTACCCATTACCAGGGAATGGCTTCTCTGTGCTTTGAGTGAGCTTCACATTTCTGCTCCGCATCTTCTTCAACAGTCTGTCATCTTCCTAAATACCTCTATGTGTGTCTTTGCATTGTTTACTGTCCTCGGTTCAGTTCCTGCGGAATTGTCCTTGAGTGGTACTTTGTTGGTGGGCTGATTTTATGGTTCCTGGCTTCCTGTCAGAAACAGCTTCCGAAATGAGCCTGACCTTGACACCACGCTGCGCAGAAGTCTGACTCTCTTGATTACTTCCTACATACCCAAATCGATCCTCTTCCCTCCACCTTTGCCTGCAGCCACGAGGATTTCATGATTTCATCTCTATGTATCCACTATATGGTAGTGTGTAATTCTAGGACTGAACCTTCTACATCGAGAAATTATAATGACATGGCATTTGGTGGGATATATTATGAAATCAATTTTTTTAGACATTGTGAATTTTATGATAGAAAATAATTGGTGAGTTTCCTCTTTGAGCCTCATTTTGAAAACACAGGGGAAGGGGTGGAGAACCCCTTTGATCAAGAAATCAAAAAGTAATAGAAAGACAGATAGGGCATGATCTGGAAGGGTTAGCATCATATTAACCCCTAAAGACAAAAGAATTTAACTAAGATATATTAATAAACAGAGCCATTTTACTAACATGTTGTTGGATGATAAATCTGTATTTTAAAGTCTTAATGCATGGGTGGGGAAAACAAATATAGGGCTTATAGAATACTAATTTGAGGAACTTTTTCCATGACCTAATAAGTAGAAATATAATGATGCTTCTAATAAGACACTTAATTGAGATGAAGGAATTGCAAAACCGAGGAAACATTGGACTTAGAAGCAGCCCAGGCACTGATGTTTATAAAAGATGAAGAAATTTCTTTCCAAAATAAATTATAATTATTCTTTACAACAGCACTATTACCATGGTCATAATTTATGAATGGTTTCATTTATCTTCCTCTGGGGAATACTAGTGGGGGGGGGTTGTTTTCATCTACTCTGTGTTACAGCTAAAGAGTTACAAGAGAAGCATGCTCACAATGTTCTATTGTGTAGATTATTTTGTTCCCAAATACAGGGTCTGTTCGTAAATAGATAAACATTGCAGGATGTGGAAATGTCAACATAAAATAAAGTTTCTAGTAGTTCAAAGAACAAATTGCATTAAAAGTTTGGGAAAGATTTTGTCCCCCTAGTGAGCAGCACTATCAGATCATTCAGGCTTACCTCTGGGCTCAATAGATAAACAAGTAAAATGGAATTGCTCCCTGCATTTGAATTCATTACCATGTCTCTTTTTTTAAAATTTCCTAGTCTTAGGAGGTAATCAAACCTTGTAATGAATTTTAAATGCTAACATTATAGAGATCTGTTGCCCTAACTTCATTTTGTTAAGACTCTTTAAATTTTACCAGGTTGCATGATTATCTAGGATAAAATCACCCTTCAATTATTTCAAAGCAGACTGAGACTCTTGACATAGAATGGGAGAGATAATAAAAGCCCAAGTTAGGGCGGTGACAAAGACAGGAAAGAATTAGTGTTAGAAATTGGTGGCAAAGTCAATAGGACTTTGTGTTTGATTGGGTGAAGACGATCAATATAATCTAACTTGTGATAATAAGCTCAAATGGGAATGGAAGGAGAAAGGTGAGGCAGTCTGCAACTTAATCCAACCAAAACACAACAAAAAGATAAGATTTTTAAAGTAGAAGAGTCGATATCCTTATATATCCATTAAATGGCTGGAAAAGAGGGAGACGTCAAAGATGAAATAATATTTCCGAATCACTGAAGCCTGCTTCTACGTCATTTACAAATATTTCATTTAGTGCATGTCAAATGCCTTCCTAGGGAGTTTATATTATATACTATAATAATATTAGTTGAGGAACCACAGAGACAGAATTCTAAGTCGTGTACCCAAGTTCGCACAGCAAGCGGCAGTGTAGACAGACTTTGAATCTAGATTCTTCAAAACAAAATAAGGCTTTACAATCTCCCACTATAGAGGGAGAAGGTAATTGATAAAGTCTCAAAAGGAGGTGATTGGGCAAGAACTCAGGGAAGGGTTTACCTAAAGAAAGACTCTCTGGGTCAAGAGGAGGTGGCACAAAAACAAGGACAGATGGAGACAATAGTCTAAAAGAGATTAGAAAGTTAAAGTGCTGTATGTCACTAGCTGTCATTTTATTATTTAATTAATTAATTTATTTATTTATTTACTTATAATGGTGCTGGGAATTGAATCCAGGGGTGTTCTACCTCAGAGCTACACTCCCACCCCTTTTCTTATTTTTTTTTATTTTGAAACAGTGTGAAATAAAACAGGGCTTTCAAGGATTGAAATTAGAACCTAATTAGTAAAAGAGTGATATTCCCTCCTGCTTCTCAGTTTAACAGCCCAATTTGGACTTTGAAACATGGAAGAATGAGTGGGCCTCATAGCTGCTTACTGGATCCTTGACGCTACAGTCCCACACGAGCCCCTAGACCCAACACTACTGACAGTACTGACAATACGATCAGCAAGTAGGAAATATTTTGCTCTTACAGATGTGGCTAATATGTTGTGTTCAGTGCCTCTTTCAACAACCTCACAGCTACAGTCTGCCTTCACCTCCAGAGGAACATGACGTGCCTTTTTACCTGGCCACCTACAGACTGCATTACCACTATTGGCAGCCACTATTACTCACTAAGTGTTTGAAGCTAGCCTCGAACTTGCAGTCCTCCTCTCTCAGCCTCCCAAGTCCTGGGATTCACAGGCTTGCACTACAGCGATTGGATTACTAGCTATACTTTACTTGAAAAAGAAAGCAAGACTGTCCCTCAATCTAAAGCAGTATGACAGTTAGGGGAAGGAACTACATTTAAAACACTGTCAGAAGGAATAGCAACTTGAATATATGGGAAAGAACAGCAAATTCTATCACATTTCTAATTATTTCACTGTTCGAGAAACCTAAAAAAATTACAAAATGAGCATATGGTGATATTTCTTACACATAAAAAGTAAAAAAAAATGAGGATTCAATTTTTTCTTAAATTTGGACTAGCTCAGAATAACACAGAATAGATGGCTACCTATTTCTAAGCAACACTAAGTAAATTTGATTTTAAAACTTTTAAATAACAAAAATTGGGTTTTCAAGAAAACAAAACAACATAAAAATTAAATTATACCTTCATATTTGAAAAAGTAAATCTGATTAACTTTAGAAAAATATATCTATATAATTAATCAATGTAATTTCATAAACCTGAAAAGGATTTTGAGATTGTGTGGCCCAAATGCTCTGTTTTTCAGAAGGGAAAGACAGAGGCATATGTAGTATATGACTTCTTGTGGTGGTTAAGAGCTGGTGTGTCCCCCAAAACCTCATGTGCCAAGAGCCTGGTCTCCAATACAGAAGGGTTCCGAGGTGGGGCATGGCTGAGAGTGGTGGATCCCTGGGAATGTGGCCTTGAGGAGTCTGCCTGTCCCTGGCCACTTCCTCTGTCTATCAATCTATCATCTATCTGTCTATGTATGTATGTATGTATCTATCATCTATCTATCTCCATCTCTTCTCTGTTTCTCTCTCTCTCTCTCTCTCTGCTTCCTAGCTGCCACAAGCTGAACAGCTTTCTTCCACCACACCTGCTACCATGATGTTTCTGCCTGAGAGCTAGCCAACCATGGACCAAACCGCTGAAGCTGTGAGCCAAATACACTTCTCTAAGTTGTTCGTGTAAGATATTTTGCTCAGAGCAGTAAAATAGCTGACTAAGGGGTGTCAAAACTTTAGATGAGCAAGAAGGCGACCTAACTGAGAGAGATGGCGGGGGGGAGAGGGAAACCCACTAATGCACATGATGTATATACACAAATTTGTCAGAGTCCATCACTATGCTGAGCACGAAAAAGAGGGAAGGGGGAGGGAATAGGGTGGGATTTGAGGGAGGGCTAAATGAGCAATGTGTGCATGCATGCTTCTGATACCCTGACACTTATCAAAACATATAACTACAATGCACCAATAAATGAATATATCTAAAAAAGTGATATAGTTCATTGATAGGAAACTGAGGTCTTTTATATACTGTAGTCTTTTTCTCTTTGTCATTTAGTCAGAACAAATGTCATCTCCCATGTTTTATTTTATCCATGTACTCCTTTTTATCTGCATTGTTGAGTTATGGCTGACATGTAGGATATTATACATGTTTAATAGTTTAATATATATGACTTCTTGAGTTTGGAGACAAATATATACACATCCATGAAGCCATTACCACCACCAAGCCTCCTGTATCCATCACCTCCCCAGTGTACTTATTGTTATTATTATTATTATTATTATTATTATTTTATGGTAAAGACATAAGATTTACCCTCTGAGAAAACTTTATACAATAGAGCATTGTTAGCTGTAAACATTATGTTATATAATAGATCTCTAGAACTTAATTATCTTGCATAACTAAAACTTATCATCTCCCCATTTCCACACCTTCACCCTGGCAACCACCATTCTACTCTATGCTTGAGTAAATTCCACATATAAATGAGATCATGCTGCTTGTTCCTATGTCTAACTTATTTAATTTAACATAATGTCCTCCAGTCTTATCCATATTGTCGCAAATGGAAGGATCTCCTTTTTTGTTGTTGAATAATATTCCCTTACAAATCTGGTAGTGTTGGTATCTCTTTGGGGGCCTGACTCCAATTCCTTCTTTATTGTTGTTTTATTATTTAATTACTATCTTCCTTAGTATATGTTTAAACTATTAATTGATCCTGAGGGTAATATAAGGGACCTAACATTTGCAGACTGCTCATTCATTGTCAAAACTATTGCTAAGCATCTCTCTTTGGACTTTACCACACATAATCGCCTGAAGAATTAATTAATGGCTTCATTTATTTTCATGGTTGAAAAACTATGGCTGAGAGAGGTTAAACAACTCACAGGAGATCATATACAGTCATTCTCTTCCATTGCACTGTGAAATAGCTTTTATGATTATGTCTTCAAACTAGCTAAGCTTTATTTTTTTCTGTGAGATTTTATATATTCTGTACATTTAAATAATATGAGCATTGTGCTGGAAGTTTATTTTGTAAAGCATGAGGTGTACAATATAGTTACCCGGTAGCTGTTGGGACAAAATCAAATTTAGCTGCTCTTACTTTTGAGTATCTCTTTCTGTAAGGGACAACAAAAAATACAAGATAAAACATGATGACTCACCTCAACCCATTTAAGACAAAAAGGAAAAGACCCATGGAAATGTATGTTCCTTTTCCCGTGTTGGCAAGAGCCAGCCTAATCACTCTTTGGTCCTTATTTACTCTGATTTAGTCATCACATCTACTTAAGTTCCTTTTCCTCTCACTCTGTCCAGGTTATTATCTTAATGTTTAATATGTGTAAATGATTTCACATAATGCCCTGACCTATAATTTTGATGTGAAAGGTAAAAATGCATCATTACTTTTGGTCCTAGGTAACTGTGATAACCAAGTCATAGAGACACTGAAGGAGGAGGGCAGTCACCGTGGATTCATAAAACCCAAGCAGTCTAGGAAGGGGATCAAGAGAACTCAACAAACATCTGTTAAACATGCAACAAGATTCTTACTTGAAAATCATCTTATCTGATGATGGAAATGGCAATCAGGGATACCAAAATATTTCTCTCAATATTGTATAATTAATAACCAAGAAACTGCTTGAGTGGGGGGATCATTACAGACTCAATTTGTACAGGCAAGAAGGATTTTTAGAAAGGGTATTAGATAGTTCAGAGGATTGTGGAAGGGTTGAAGGAATAGGTTCTAAAGTGAGGTTTCAGGAAAAGCAAAAACATAAAAACCAAATGAAACGCCCCACATGCACAGTACTGTTACTATCACTCCCATGGTCCCCAGAGGCTGCTTTGTCTCTATGGAGGTTTTGTTGCAGCCACCATCCCAGACCCTGCTGCCTTGACAGGCTTCTGCACACCAGAAGGGTGCCTCAGACCCGACTTCCTCATAAACTTGCCAGACTTCTGAGTTTCCTGAGAGACCGGTCGGTTTTTCCGCATGGGCTAAGTCATATGTGGAAACTCTGGTAGCAAGGGAAACTGGGACAGCAGTGTATTAAAAGCTCTGCAGGAAGAAGGGTTTCAACATATGTTACACAGTCCAGATGTAAATATGTTTGCCATAATCCACCCATACGTTTCCCCAAAGTGACACAGCTTTCTTCTATCTCTGGATTTTCAAGCCATGAGCACAATGGTCTCCACTCTCCCATCCAAGGAAAATACAATTTCACTTATAAAGTGAAAACAATTCACTTTTTTTTTTTTTACCAACACATAAGGTCCCAAATCTCATCTGTATCTATCTCTAATGATATTTTTTTTCTCATCTAGTTCAATTCTATTTGTACTGGAGACTGAACCCAGGCGCCTTCTACCTCAGAGCTACACCCGCAGTCCTATTTTTTTTTTAAATTTTAAGACAGGGTCTCACTAAGTTGCTGAGGGACTCGCTAAGTTGCTGATGCTGGCCTCAAACCTGCAATCCTCCTGTCTCAGCCTCCTAGAATGTCAATATCTTATAACACAAATAATTTGAAAATTTAAACATATATTATATATAATAACTAGGGAAATAGTGGTAAGGATGTTAATAATGTACCTAGGCAGATATATGGCACAGCAAATAAATAAGAAAGTATGAATAGTGACTGCCATTCCTATTTCTTCATTGGGTCAAGAATTCATAGCTGTTTTTTTGTTTTGTTTTGTTGTTTTGTTTTGTTTTGTTTTGTTTTGTTTTGTTTTGTTTTGTTTTGCAGTACCGGGGATTGAACCCAGGGGCGTTCTACCTCCGCGCTACACCCCGGCCCTATTTTTTTATACTTTATTTTGAAACTGGGTCTCATGAAGCTGCGGAGGGCCTCACTAGGTAGATAGATAGAGAGAGAGAGAGATACGGGGAGAGAGAGAGAGCTGAGGCTGGCCGTGAACCCGGATCCTCTGGTCTCCACCTCCCAAATTACTGGGATTACAAGCGAGCGCCACCACGCCTGGCTATAGCCGTTGTTTTTAATTTAATTCTTCCAACTATTCCACATTCCCACTGCTTGGAGTGACTCTTCCTAGTATATTTGAGTGCACGGTTTCCCTGTCTATACAAGGTTATTGGAGTTTTGTATTAACTGTTATCTCTGAACATTATAAAACGGAGGCACCCTTAAGATTCCTTAATATCATGATACGTCCAGTATGTAGCAACAACACTATTACTTGGCCTCAGGTGCCATATAGCATCTTGAGCCACCACAGATACCTCAAACACCACTGAGCCTGCTGATATAAATGGAACAAATGTCTAAGCTGCTTGCATTACAGCCTAGGCCAGCGAAAGAGCCAACACTATCAATCTCAATTATAGACAAGTCTTGCTTATAAATGGTTTGGTGTAATGCTTCCTATCAAATGGTGGTTTAATGTACAATATTTCTCCAAGACTCAGTGTGACCAGCCAGTTATAAGGATTTGCCTCTTGTCTTTAAGTTTGGAGGGCAGACCCTGATAGGTTCCTGAAATGTCATGTCTCCCACAGTCCAGGCTAATATAATATACTCTAGTAGATCAGTATAAGATTCTGCAGGATGCTGAGAAAACCAAGTCCTTGCAGACTCAATAATGATACATCCAATGAGGGACGGCCATTTCTTACAGGAAAAAAATTGCTACAAAATGGCATAAGTAACATTTTATTTCTTCAGTCTGTATATCTACAAGCAACTTGGATGTGACAATCAGTTTTAGCTATATGTTTTCTGTATTTTTTAAACCACCTTCATTTGTTTCTAAATCAGAGTATGCCATAACACAAGAGTTCTGAAAAATATTTTCTATGAGGTCACACCCTTCAATGTTGATGAGATATTTAAGATTAATTCATTGCAATCTCTAGCTTCTATTCAAATGCTATGAAGTATGTATCTTAAGTAATACATGGTCATCTTACTATTTTTTTTTTTTTGCAGTAACTGGGTATGAACCCAGGAGCAAGTATAATTGATAATTTAGTTGGAAGATACATATATAATCTAATTTACATTGCTTGTTAAACATGGTTGAACGATTAGATCTACTTAATCCAAATCTGTTCCATTCAACAGTGAAACAAAATCAGATAGGTTTAAATAAATGAGTCAATTTAGTCAAAGTTAGTGAAGCCCATCTAGAATCACAGTTAGACTATCCAGAGCCTATGAAACTTTCTGAGAGTTTTGATCAAGTGATTGAACACTTGAAGTCCCATATCTTCAAGCATGGATTATTTTATATTTCAGCTGAACACAAAATATATCTGGCAGATGCTTACTTACTACTTATTGATTGAAATGATAACCAATATATGTACCTCTGACCACCAATATTTACAAGAAAAAGATTCTCAGCACATCCAGTAATATTTTACTATATTTTATGCGCATAAAATACCTATTTTATGAAGTTATATGATATTTTATTTTATTTTTTAATTTATTACAAAAAAAGAAATTTTAAAGACATAAGAGTGACACTTTAGAAATATACAAAGTTTAGATGTATCCTATCTTCTAAGCAAAGTCTTGTATTTTTCCGCAACATAACTACCATTGTTTGAAGACTGCATTTTAATTATTTACAATTGATGACTACCTATCAAGTGAAATATTGTTTTAAAAATATAGTACTGTCTAGATCAGCAAACACTAACATCCTTTTTAGCATTGGAAAGACAACACATATGAATATCCCACCATGGATAAATTCCCATTCTGACATTATTAACAGTATGTGTTGGCTCTTTGCCAACTCCCAAGACTCTAGCTGCAAAATTATCAATTTCTCAAAATTGCTGTTTGGTTAAAAGCCACTGATCTTGATAACCACGAAGACCAAATAAGATCTAATATCCTTAGAATAAACATAATAAAACCTATAATTTAATTTAGTTGCAATTTTTCATAAGTAGAAATATATATAACATATCCATATGTATTATATATTATTTTTTCAAGCAAAAGGAGCTATTTCCTTGTAACTTCAAGATGCTGAGCGGACAGATCTTGTCCTGTCTTCTGAAGCATCTTTGCTTTGGTACCCCCACTTTTTCCTGTTTCCTTCCTTGGTAACTCACTGCTTATTTCTTTCTCTCCTTGTCTTGTTCTCTGCCCCCCTTTATTTTTTATTTATTTATTTCTGGTAATTCAAGCCAATGTTTTTTCAGATGTGCAAGTGTAATTTCATTCCTCATTTCCAGTTCTTAACCCTTGATATTTATACCAGTTCCCTCCTTGACCCCTAGTTTCTCTCAGATTCTTCTCTGAGATGTTTAGAAAAACATGCTTTTCTAATATATGCATAACACTTTACTCAAGGCAATAATTACAATGAATCTCAGAAGTAATTTAAAAACAAATACTAGCATCTTTATATTTTTCTGTCTTAAAATATGGAAAACATAAATAGAAAAACACTACCAGGAAAGTTAAAATATGTCAACTGTGTTATTGAAACAAGATAGAAATTCTATCTAGGGAGAGTAGCTGGTTACACCATGGTCCCTCGTCTAGTTATTCCTTAGGTTTGCAGATCTAAAGAACATATATACCAGAAGTCGGAAATCAAGAAGACTCAATTACACTCTCAGGAATCCTTTGGGTAACACACACACACACACACACACACACACACACACACACACACAGAATGCACTAGGTGTGCATGTTTAATTTGTTAAAGGTTGGGTATTTAAAGACTGATAAGCAGTACCAGAAAGCATGTATTTTTCAGTACTTTAGAATCTATAACCTCTGAAAGAGAGAGAGGGGTTCTTATTCAATTTCTTTCTGACAGCGTCCACAGAGGACTGATACTTTCTTGTTTTGACAGCCCAATATATTTTGTAGGGAGCAAGCGAAATAGGAGCAGTTCACTAGATGAGTAAACAAAAAGACCAAAGGAGTTTGGGGCAGTTTCTATCTTCCCCTTTACTGTACCCCTTAGACCAGGACATTTATGTACATAAAATCACACACTAAATCTACCTTTTATTTCGTAGGTTGCTGTTTTTTTTTTTTTTTTTTTTGTCTCCCAGACTTGTACCTCAGGGTTTAACAGAGCATCTGGGCTTAGTAATGTACTACTTTTCCTCAGGAATATATTTAATCTGATTCAATTGTCCAGTGCATATAACCACACTCAAAATGAGAACTGAAGCTGGGCATGGTGGTGCACGCCTGTAATTGCAGTGCTTGGGAGGCTGAGACAGGAGGATCACAGTTTAAGACCAGTCTCTGCAATTTAGCAAGACTGATAGCAACCTAGTGATATCTTGTTTAAAACAAATAATAAAATAAAATAAAAGGGCCGGATGTATAGCTCAGAGGTAGAATGTCTCTGGGTTCAATTCCCAATATTACACACACACACACACACATACACACACACACACACACACACACACACACAAATAAATTGGATAGTTTTCAAAAGTAAACACACACACACACACACACAAATAAAACATAAACAGTATGGGTCATTTCTTCTTCTTAAATATAGACATCAGATCTAGCTCTGTTATACATTTTTGAAATTACAAAAATATTTTCATTAACATGTTATGCTCACATGTATACTGATTTTTTCACATATTATCACCAACTTGAACTTTTATATTTTCCCCAAATCAGTTCTTCTAAAATTACTTTCCTCATTCAGTATGCATGACCCTTTGCCTTATTAACTCTGTCAGAAACCTAGGATATGGTTGGCATCATCCCTCTCGCTAGGAAGATATCCCATGTCTTATTTTTTTAATCTATGCCCTTCCCTTTACCAGCAATAACAGAACTCTAGTTCTTCATAAATGTGTAGAGCACCCTAAAAGTCTCCATCTAGTACAACCTTTTATTTTTCAACACTGATCTCCACCCTGAAGCCAGAGAGAAATAGTAACACATTAATAGTCTTTAAATCATTCAAAGTGTACAAAAAGAGCCAGGTGAGGTGGTGCATGCCTGGAACCCCAGTACTCAGGAGGCTGAGACAGGATGATCACAGGTTTGAAGCCAGTCACAGAAACTTAGTGGGGCCTCTCAGCAATGTAGTGAGACCCTATTTCCAAATAAAAAATTAAAAATAGTGCTGGGAGTGTACCTTGAAGGTAGGACACCCCTGGGTTCAATTCCCAGCACCACACACACCAAAAAAAGTGCACAAAAAGCTACGATTAACTTTTGTTCCACTATACATGTGTTCCTAAGTTTGTTTTTATTTGTCATGGCATATTTAATCTGAGCCTTAAAAGAGGACTGGAGCATCTTCTCATAAAGAATGAAATAAAAGTTATACTACAAGCACAGGAATAGGATGAAAAGGGTAAACTCTCAGTGCGTGCTTTGTGTAATTCCAGAATGGGACTAGTGGGTAGATGTTGAAAGTGACTGGAGGCTTTGGCAATCCACTCCTATAAATTCTTTCCCAAGCACAAATAATTATCCTCCCTCATTGTCCCCGAAGTACATGTGCAAATTCAGAATAGAGTTTTCTCCATGTTTTACATTAGTTACTATAGCAGTCTACCTTCCCAGTTAGACTGAGAACAATTTGATATCCTGGCCCTTATTTTACACATGTCAGTATCTCCACAAATCACCCAGTTCCTGGTGTGTTGTACAGCAAACAGTTATCGAATAGAGATGTGAACTAAATGTGCTTTCAAAGTTCAATAGACAAAAAATAAACATTGTTAGTTATTTCAATCATTATGAATGAATGCAAAAGAATTTCATCTATCCTTCAATTACTATCACATGTAAAACTGTCAAAACTATAACAATTTTAACACAGATAAAAGTAACATATATTTTAGGAATGTGCATGACAGGGACATATTCCTTTATCTTTAGCGGCGCCAAGAAGCATTCTAACTCACTGTGGTACTGGATTAACTGGAGTTTTGTTGCTGTTGTTGTTCTACTATGAAGAAGTCTTTGTTCAAAATGCCAATTCCCACTTGCTAAGGTAATTTGCTGAACACAGGATTCAACTAACCCCTTCATATCCAGGTAGTCTGCATCCTAAGCAATAAATCCTCCTCATGCTGTAGCCTTGAGTTTCTTTCCGCAAGTACCAGTGTCTCAGATTCCTTGCTGGCTTCAGCATTGCACGGTAAGCATTATCTGGCCTTGACATTTCCACTACCAGCTACCTTATAGCATTCTCACGTAAAGTATCTCTCTGTTTTCCAGAACCCAAAATGTATGTATGTATGTATGTATGTATGTATGTATGTGAGACAGGGTCTTACTAAATTGCCTAGGCTGGCTTTGAACTTCCTGTCTCAGTATGCCACCGTGCCCTACCATTAATATATGTATTTTTTTTGCTTCCCATGATCTTGTAATTCAAATATCTCATTTCCAAACTTTATAATGTATCAGGAGGGAACAAATTAGATATTCCTATTTAATATCACCCCTTTATACAGTATTCCTTGTGATCTGATATATTTTAACATTTATATGGACACTTTAGAGCAAATTTTTCTAAATTTATTGCACTAAACAGTGTCAATGCTTACTCTTTCTTTATTTCCCTTGATAAAACTAATTAGAATCCTTGCATACAGCCTTATAACAGATTTTCTCTTTTATATTATTTAAACTTTTAGATTCCATATCAAAAGGTAAAAGTCGCCAGCTTACTGGCCAAGGAGTGTCTTCAAGATTGGCCATTAGCCGGCCGTGGTGGCGCACGCTTGTAATCCCGGTACTTTGGGAGGTGAAGACCGGAGGATCTGGGTTCGCGGCCAGCCTCAGCTCTCTTGCTGTCTCTCTCTCTCTCTCTCTCTCTCTCTCTCTCTCTCCTTAGTGAGGCCCTCCACAACTTCATGAGACCCGGTTTCAAAATAAAATATAAAAAATAGAGCTGGGGCATAGCACGGAGGTAGAACGCCCCTGCGTTCAATCCCCGGTACCGCAAAAAAAAAAAAAAAAAAAGATCGGCCATTAGATCATACGAAAAATGATGCAATATTAGGAGATATTTGCTCCTACCACTTAGAACATTTCATTATATGACCCATGGAAGTGAGATCTTTAAATTACTTTATTAACATAAAATGAATGAAAAATGAGTAGACAAGTGAATAAATCATGCTTAGCCAACTTCATTCTGCCCCCAAAATAATGTTTGATAATTTTCTTTTATCTAAACATTTTTTTCTGTTGATCTGTATTCTGCCCTTAAGAGTGATTTTCAGTTTGTGGCTGTGTTACTTAAATTTCTCTAGGAGCATTTTTTTTTTTTTTTGCAGTAATAGTGATTGAACCCAGGGGCATTCTACCTCTGAGTTACACCCCCAGTCCTATTTTATATTCTTTATTTTGTTTTCTTTTGGGGGGGGTTGTGGTACTGGGGATTGAACCCAGGGGCATGCTACCTCCGAGCTACACCCCCAGCCCTATTTTTTATTCTTTATTTTTGAAACAGGGTCCCACTAAGTTGCAGTGGCCTCGCTAAGTAGCTGAGGCTGGCCGTGAACCTGGATCCTCCGGGCTCAGCCTCCCAAGTACTGGGATTACAAGCATGCGCCACCACGCCTGGCTATATTCTTCATTTTGAAACAGGGTCTCACTAAGTTGGGAGGGCCTCACTAAGTAGTTGAGGCTGTCCTTGAACCTGAAATCCTCCTGTCTCAGCCTCCCAAGTACTGGGATTGCAAGTATGTGCCACCATGCCTGGCTCCCTAGCAGCAATTATAAGTAATATCTGCTCATATACTGTAAATGCTGAAAAGCCTATTACTAAGGTCGCTGTTTGTATTTATGATCTTTATATCCTTCTCAATTGTGTATACTACCTATATTCAATCCTAAAGCACATGGTTAACTCAGCACTTGGGTATAACTTGTTATATAACACTATAATTGCATATTGTAATTATATATTTATATTCCCATCTCTACATGATGAATTGTTACTTTCTCAAGGACGATAACCATGATTTATGCATTTTCAGAAGTCTCTAACTCTGTTAATAAGTCTATTACATTGTTTGGAAGATCTCCGCCATGGAATAAAAATCTGTTAAATCAGTTGAATCGACTGCCCTTTCGTCACTTCATCAGGTATCTCCATGGACTCTGGTTTTGCTTGAATTGATCTGCCTAGAATGAAACTAATATACCAATGGTTTCTCTAGCACACAAGAACATTGGGTCAATTTGGTGAGAAACACACACACACACGCAAGTTGACATTGTGGATGCAAAATCGCCAACATGTTCTTCACTTTTTTCTCCCGTGAACAGGATGTTCTGGCACTATAAAAACAGAACTAAGCACTACTGTGTAAATCAGGTGGTACTTAGTCTCCCCTTCCGTTCCTTCTTTCATCTCCCTCAGCAAATTGATTTGCCTTGCTCAGAAATGGAGCTGCTATAAAAATTATTACCAGCTTCACAATGGACCTGGAATCTCATAAGTTGTAATAATTAGCATGACCTCCCTCTATAATTCAATTGGCTCCGAAGGAACAATTTCCTAGAATAGATTCACCTCTATTATCTCTAATAACATTTACCAGGCAAGGCTATAGATGGCATTATGAGTGAGACCGTTGCTTTGCCCATAAGCACACATGCTTTAAGCTGAGAGAACAAGGTATTTGAGCGGCTGACATAAGATTGCTTGGTGAAGGAAGGCTTCTTTTCCTTCTTTTCTTCTACCCTTACTCCAATGACCATTCTTTGATATGCTAATAATATCATACATGTATTGTGTCTCTCCAATCCCAAATAATATTTTGCCTATCTAAAAGTCCATTGCTATTATTATTCCTGAAGTCCTCTAGTTTTCATAATCTCTCTTTCATTCTTTATATTTCAAGGATAGCCTTTGGAACAATGGAAGTTTAGACTCTTGAATTCTTTAAAGAGTTTAGATTCAGCAAATGAAACAGTGGCTTATATTACCACCAAGGTTCCTTGCTGTTCTAAAATTTCAGGATCAAAAGTCAGAAAAAGTGTTAGGGCTACTGTCCTGCAGGGGCTTATTCATACAGACCCCATCCAAGGGACCCCCAGAACATTATAAAGCTTTTGACCACAGAACCCTGCCCACATGGCTACAGCTGACTGCCAGTATGGTCAGTGCAGTACTTTCATTAAGGTGCTATCTACAATTCTACAATGACTCTGATGCAGAATGTCTTAAATCCAGTGGTTAGGGAATTCATTAACATGAGCAATTATAGAGTTAGTTCCTCTTGTCAAGGGCTATAGGAGATCCATTGAATAACAAGAGGAGAACACTAGTAAATGGAGTTCATAAATATCAAAATATCTAAGTTCCAGATCTTCAGGGTATCTGTAAAATATTCTGGTTTCCTATGGAGATCATAAAATACTTTCTGAATCTCTGAATACATATATATATATATATATATATATATATATACACAGAGAGAGATAGATAGATAGACACACACACACACACACACACTGAGGTCTTAATAATTTGAGATAAATTGAATTTAACATTATTTGTGAAGCAAAGATTCTAAATAATAGAGATATAAAACTATCAAGTTTCAAAATATCTTTATATTATGTCACAATAGAAGACAACATATTCATAATTATTTAACTAAATTTTCATTAGGTGTAAAATGTAACATTTTCCTGAATCACTTTTAACAAATTTAATTTTAGATGTTTAAAGTTGATTATCTGCCCCAAATTTTGAAGGTATATAGTCATATAACTCCAAAAATAGCAGAATTATACAGAAATTGACTTTTGTGGGGTGCATACTAGAGATTGAACTGAGGGACATTCTACCTCTGAATACCCCTGGCCTTCTTTTATTACTTTTTATTTTGAAACATGGTCCCACTGAGTTATTGTGCTGGCCTCAAATCTGCCATCCTTCTGTCTCAACTTCCCAAGTACTGAAATTTCAGGTGTGTGCCACCATGCCGAAATTACACAGAAATACTTTATAAAAATTAAATTTGTTAGCACAAACTTCTCTCTTTCCTTTAGCCTCCAAATGACCTACATAGTTGTAGAATAAACTGATACTCTTAAAAATAATGGGTTTTATTTTTTAAAGAACACATGTGTGAATATGGTTCTCTTTAAGGATTTATGATGAATTATTTGTTTTGCTTCTAATCTACTTGACTTTGCCCAATCTATTTTAATTCCTCCTAGATCCTCACAAGGGCAAGTGATGTAATTAAATCAACAATACTATAATATAAAGGTCGTGTGTTTCAGTTAGATTCCAGATCAACAAACCTTTTACCTAGAAAAAGAATATGAGCGAAAAAAAAAAGAAATTGTTTTTTTTCCTTTGCTATAGTCTTTTGGTGATTTTATAACACTAAAGGTTTTAAAACTTTAAACAGCAATTAAAGAAACTGGAATGAAATATTTGAATCTATTCGACTATATGGAACTTCATGCTTTAAAAATAATATGTACTTAAGAAGCAAAAACGAGTCCAAATTAAATGCATGTTGAATAATACTATTCATAGCAAAAGTATGAAATGCAAAGATAAGGACATCTGGAAGGAATAATAGAAATTAAGTCAACTAAATGAATGGGGGGGAAGTGACCATTTTGGATCCATTTTTAAATACCCCTAAGCATTTCTTTTTAAATTATACATTTAAGAAGTGTTTGATTTGTAATTTTAAATTACTTCATAGCATAGAAGAACCATTTGAAGACAGCAGGATAAGAATAATGAACTCTAGCTTCACTTTTAGAAGAATATTGTTTCTCATGAAGCACAGGGACTCTGGAATAATAGCATAGTGCACAAGAAATGGCTCCCAGTTAGTAAAAAGTTCTTGCCCTGATAAACATCCTTTACTCTCCTACAAAAAATAAGACAGGTCTTATAAGTTGCAGAAAAGAGAATATAAACAAGAGATATGTGGAAAACAATTTCAACATTTAGGAGTCACATACGACCTTCTCTTCTAGCCTGTTGACCCCAGCATCCAGAGCTCCTCCTTAACCTGCACCCTAAATCAGGCCTGGCATTGCCTCAGCAAGACACGGAGCAAAGGGCTGGCAAGGGCTGGCGTGGTGATTCGCTGCATGGAGAGGCAACTTCCTCGCCACAGTTGAGGAAAATATCGGTGGTCTTCATATTTTTCTGTTAGACTGCTATTTTTGTTCTCTGGATGTAGTATAAAAATTGTGTACAATTTGTATAAATACAAACTTTAAATTACATTAAGGATAGCATATAATGTTGATGGTAAGGGGACAATGAAAGCTAATCTACATGAGGCTGATCTCCACTTTGCAAAAGTACCATTTATTACTGAACAAAAGAAATTACTAAGCCTAAATTGTATATTTTTTTTTCGTTTAGAAAAAACAGAGGGATAGAATCCAGGGCCTCATGCATGCTAAGTAAGCACTCTACCACTTAGCTACATCCCCAGCCCTGAATGAATTTTTTAATGTTCTGAGCCCAATATTTTGTCTGACATTGAGACATCTTTATCAATAATTCTTTCATGTAAGAATTCTGTTTTTCATTTAAAAATATAACCTAAATTTAATCTAGTTTATATGTACTGCTTGATATAAAATTTAGTAAATGTACTTGGTAAAATAGTTACATTACTGGTCATATTTAAACTGTGGCTCAAATTTAGCATCTTTCTCTCTCCTCTCTCCTTCCCTCCCTCCCCCCATGTGTTCTAAACAGACAGAACTCATCATCATGTTTCAACATTATCATTTAAGTGTCTCTTTTTGTTTGCCTCTGGAATACTATTACAGTCTATGATTGGCTGTAGGATTAGGTCTCCATTTCTTAAGTGACGTCCCCTTTGAATTCATGCTATTCAGCTCTATCACACTCTGCCCTTCCTTACTGTTACCAGGGACTCCTGCATGAGGCCCCCTCCACCTGTGAAATACTCTAGCCCAAGTCCTCCACACATCCACAAAGGATGAATCCTCCACGGCCTCTCTGCTCCTAGAACATGCCATTGCAGAGAACTGATACTCCACCTACAGTCATGCTCTGGACTTTTCCATCATATACAATTATTAATTTCTTCATCCGGCTCTCATTTTCCTAATGACATTTGCTTCACCATAGCTTATTCTCCAGGTGGTCATCATAGACATATTTATGAAAGGTAATTCATAAATTGTCATTCTCCTGCTCAAAACACACCTAGAACGTCCTATGCACTGAGGGTTCAGGCAGTCTTCTTCCCAGGGGCAAAAAACACGCATCTTCTGGTCCTTAGTTATTTCGTTCAACCCTCACCTCTGCATGCTTCAAATGCCCTCAGATGTACTTTTTCCTTGCTATCCCTCAGTCTTGCTAGGCATTCCCTGATCTCCAGGGCAGTGAACCAGCTGATCCATCTGGCCTTGTTTCATTATTTCTCTTGGTCTCTGTTCAAATTTGATTCTTTCAGAGCAGTCTCTATGTTAACATTCCAGTGCTTTTACTGCTCCTTAACCTGCTTTATTATCTTTTAAAATCATTAATTACTACAGAACATTTTATATTCAAATATTTGTATTTGTTTATATATTGCATGTTGCTTCTGCTAAAAATAAGGTTCATGGGAGCAAGAACTACTATATTTCTTTGGTCCAATGGTCCAATTTTAGTGTGTGCCTAGCTAGAATGAAAAAAATATATGACATGCAGAAAAAGAGAGAAGGGAAGCCATGCAAGGTGGCACATGCTTGAAATCCCAGTACTTGGGAGACTGAGAAAGGAGGATCACAGGTTCGAGGCCAGTCCCAGCAATTTAGCAAGACCCTCCACAACTTAGTGAGTCCCTGTTTCAAAATAAGAAATAAAATAGGGCTAGGGGTGTGGTTTGGAGGTAGAATGTTCCTGGGTTCAATCCCCAGTACAATGACAACAACAACAAAAAAGAGAGGGGTGGGGAAGAAAGAAAGGATGAAGGGAAGGCGGAAAGAAGGAAATAAACTTGCTTCCTGAAAACACCTCCTCTTCTTCCAACTTACTTGAGCAGCTATTTCTCTAAGGTCATTTGTCAGCACTTCAGAAATTCAATACCAAAGTTAACCATATTCAGTCATTCCTGTGTGCAGCTAGGTTCTGGGCACACAATTCCAACAGCACTGCTGCAAATACCAAAGTTCCCCGCACCATGTAGGAGAAACCGAATCTTAGATCCATCTTATCTGACTTCTCCACAATTTTGCCCACACAGCTCATGATAGAGAATAAAAAAATCAAGCAAATGGCATTATTTAAAACATTTAGCAGATAAGCTATGGGTGTCAGTCAACATTCTCACTGTTATTATCCAAAGCAACTGACCACACAACTTAGAGGATGGAAGATTTATTTGCTCACAGTTTTCTTTTTTTTTTTTTAGATTCAGGATTCCGTTCACTTGGGGCCAACATCTGTGGATCTCATGGCATGGCGGTGGGAAGCAAGAGAGAGGGAGAGCACACATGTTCTGCTCCTCACATCACAGAGGCCAGAAGCAGAAAGAGTGCAAGGGCAGGAAAGAGAGCTATAGATAGTCCCCAAGACCACGCCCCCAGAGACCCCTCCTCGGCAACTAAGCCCAGCTTCCATCATGGCTACCTTGTTTCTGTGAGGGTTTGGGGGGCATTTTAAATCCAAACCACTATGATGGGAGGATGGAGGCATAAAAGATGAATACCATTCTGATTCACATGACTAGATGTATGCGACATCCTAAAATACAGGGAGATTATCAGATTTGAGACAGAAGGCTCTTGCAAATTTGAGCTTGGCTATGTGAATATTTGCTTTTCTTTTGAGTTGTTCAGTTTGTACTAATAAGAACACATTTGATTACCTTGATCTGGATATATTCATGTGGCATGTGGGAAATCAACAATCTATGGATGGATCAACAATCAATCTATGGATGGACTAATGATCAATCTATGCGTTAACAATCTTCTTTAGAGAATAATTAACAATCTATTGAAGATATGGACATGTATAAAGTTGTAAAGTTGGTGAGACAGAGTAAGAGGGGCAGACAGTCGAGAAACCTTGGGGCTCCTTGAGGTTCCACTATGTAATGGCTAATAAAGGCTTAGTGGGGGTTGAGCAAAGTGTTGTTCAGAGGCCAGCACAAATGATGGTTTCAAGAAGAGACAGTGAACAGCAACATTACATGCTGCTGAGAAGTAAAGTAAGATGAGGTTTGGGCGAGGTCTACTGGGTTCAGTGCTGTAGATGTCCTCAGAGAGCCCTTTCAGGAAATGGTGAGGGATGATGCCACAATGGATTGGGTGAAAGCATGAGAGGAGGCAAGAGAAACAAAGCATCAAGTGCTATGCAAAGGAGAGAAGAGAATTCCCAGGATCCACATCAGAGGTGGATTCACTGACTTTAGCTAAAAGGAGTGATGGTGCCAATGTTGTGGTCTGGAAGAAAAGGTGGACTGTGGAAGTCGATCTGTGTAGATCTGTGTAGGTATAATGGATGTAGGTAGATTCATAGGTCTGATCATTGGACAAAGATAGAATTTCTGTCTACTGATCTTAGTTTTCAAGGAAAAAAAGGAACAAGTTCTTCTCTTGAGAGCAAAGAGAAAGATGTGCAGAAGTAGGTGTTGGGTTCCAGTTATAGAGAGAAAGAAAAAGGCTTTTTACCACTCACAGAGTTCACAGCAGTTGGGGACAGATTCATGGGAGGACTTCAGAGATTCACGGGAGGACTGCAGAGATTCAAGGGAGGACTGCAGAGATTCACAGGAGGACTGCAGAGATTCATGGGAGAATTGCAGAGATTCATGGGAGGACTGCAGAGATTCACGAGAGGACTGCAGAGATTCATGGGAGGACTGCAGAGATTCACAAAGGACTTCAGAGATTCATGGGAGGACTGCAGAGATTCAAGGGAGGACTGCAGAGATTCACAGGAGGACTGCAGAGATTCACAGGAGGATTGCAGAAATTCATGGACTGCAGAGATTCACAAAGAACTGTAGACATTTGCAGGAGGAGTGTAATTCAGAGACTGACAGCCCGTTTCTTGAATCATCCATCTTCACTGCCATTCTTCACTGCCACCAATCTGGCCCAAACTACTGGAACCTGCTAGAACTACAGCACGGACTAGCTTGTTTCCATTGCTCCTTGCTGATTTCTTTCTGTTCAGCATTGCCAGAAAGATATGTACAAAGCACAGATCTGATACTCATGTTAGCCTAAGTTTAAAACCCTGACAAGTTTCCTATAAAGATAAAAACCCAAATCTTTAATACAGATAGCATGATTAGAAAATATATCATCCAAAGCAGGAAGCACTGAGACTAATATGGAGAGCTGTTAATAATTATGGAAAGGCTAATGTAAACCAGCACTGTCCTGGGAAAAATGGGGCATTATAATCTTATGTTTATAATCCTATATATTATAATCCTATATATCAGATCTTGCTTGGTTCAACAGCTTTAGTCTCCTTTCCCATGACTTTATCCTAAAAATTCTCCTATCCAGATAAACAATTAATTGTACTTTTCTGATATACCAGCTTCCCTCCCACTCCAGAAATTTGTGCTTGCAATTCTACCTCCACGAAACCTGACCTTCACCCTACCCTTGCTATGGAAACACGTCGTAAGTTCAGTTTTTGAAAACAGTACTTTGTCATGTATAATATTTGTGCTGGCCTGGCATGGTAGCGCATGCCTGTGTTCTTAGTACTTGGGAGGCTGAGACAGGAGGATCATAAGTTGGAGACCACCCCGGGAAACTTAGAGAGACCCTGTTTCAAAACAGAAAATAAAAAGGGCTAGGGTATTGCTCAGTGGTAGAGTGTCCTTGTTCAATCCCCAGGACCACAAACAAAAAAAAATAGTTGAATTGAAAGAAAGGTATAGATGAGTGGTCACCAGTCAGTGCCTGGACTACCAAGCCAAAGGATCCTAACCCATAAAGGGGCAGGTTTATTATTATCATGGATCACCAAGACTCCCCCATACTTTCTTTGTGTCCAGCAGGAAAGATCACATCCCGTGACACTTGGGAAAGATGGGTGACGTGTAGCAGAGCTCACTGGCGGTGGGGAAAAGGGACCTTGTGTTTATAAGCTAGTAAATGTCAAAATGGTTATTTAACATAAATCCTGATAACAAATATTGAAGGACTTTCTGATATGTATCCAGTAAAATATTCAGATTTACCAAAAAGCTATTCAGACAGGGGAGTGAAATATTGAAGATCTTTAAAGGGACAGCATCATGTGTCTGAGATAGTAAAACCCTGAGGATCTCTTTGTAAATTGAGACCATGTAACTTCCAGGTTAAATGATATGAATTTCCATTAATTCTAGAGGTCTGATTCTTTATGCCCCTCACAGCTTCGGATTCCAGTTCAAGGATCAATTGCCACTTGTTAGATTTCCCTAAGTAGCCCTCCACGCTCCCTACCCGTTTGCATAGTACTCTGCACTCTTTTTTTCCACAACCACCTTCCTTATCCGGCTCTCACACTCCAGCCCACTAAACACCCACTCTAAATGACGTGGAAGCCAGCAACAGAAAACCAGGGATATCCCCGAGACCAGAGCCCACTGAACTTATGCACACTGGCCAATCACAAGCCTGCGTATCCTGCCTCATCTTCTTCTTCCCACAGAAACCCTAGGAAAGCTGTTGTCCACAGTTCTCCTTTCTCTCTCTGCCTCATGACCGGCCCCTGTCGCTTTTTCCTGAGTACCACTGTGTGGCCTGCTATGCTCTCCCCAGTGAGTGGAACAAATCCGCAAAACTCCTTCCAGTTTCTCTTTCTTGACGTGCACTTTCCCCACCTTCCAAAAGCAAAAGGATTAAAATACAGACTTCTTGACTTCGAGCTCCCTAGAGACCTTCAGCAGAACCATCCTGTTAAACTGCTCTGATGGTTAACCTTCAGGGATCATGTGATAAATTAAATATTTGTTTTTAATGGCTAAGTTTCGGGATAATTTGCTATGTAGCAATAGATAACTAATATCCAAGTTAACAGTTTTAAAAATTGAACTGAATAATAATTTTCTCCTCTCTCCCTTTGACTTTCATATATGATATATATGAAAAATATGCATCATATGTAATTCATACATACATACACACACACACACACACACACACACACACACACACACACACAGACTCCAGACAGACAGATACATCTGGCAGGAGAAAGGAGAGTATCTTGGGAAGTGGCTCATCCATACATGTGTAAGGTCAAAACATTCGCCTTTCATTTGACACCACCACAGTTCAATTCAATTAGTTAACTACGTGGAAAGTATGTGCCTAAAATTCTGGCTGAAACTGATGAGAAGAAAAAAAAAAGACAGTGCTCAATTCTTGGCCTCAAGGACTGAATAGATTTGTTCATTCATTCTTCTATTGATAAACTTGGTAAAAAAATGCAGATTCTCATGCTCAATCAAGATTCTAGCTCCCAAAGGATCTCTGATGGACATAGGTACTTATCATTTTTTAAAGTTCTTGAAAGAATTTTGGTACAAATAGACACTAGAAATGTCTTTGAAAAGTTTGTCTGGTTTAAGCAGCATATATAATAGTCATTTTCTGAGTTGTTGTTTTTTTTGTATCAGAAAAAACAAATCCAAAATACATGTCATTGGATATGCTTAAAGACAAGTAGCGTCATTAGGAATGGAATGGCATGGTGGCAGAGGAACCGTCAGGCCACCTCCGCCCGGCCTCCCATCTTACTTCTGTCCCTCTCACGTTGGCCAAGTCAGTTAGCTGCTCCAGATCTCAGATGCTTTGCCTGTAAGATGAGGGAACTGCACTAGATGTTTTCTTAAAATATTCCCCATCTTTAAAATTAGACAAATTCAGAAAGCGAGTTGCTAGACACCAGTACACTATTTTTGTCACACTAGCCTAAGATGTGACATATTCTATTGTGACTTTCTCTTCTTCAGTATTCTAGTGTACAAAGTTGAGTTAATCATATATCACTTACCTGATTGTTTAAAGCATTAACTGAAGCCTGGTTTGGTGGCGCAAGCCTATCATCCCAGTACTTGGGAGGCTGAGGATCATAGGTTCAAGGACAGTCTCAGCAACATAGCAGGAACCTGCTTCAAAAACAAACAAAAAATGATAAAAGGGCTGGAGGTGTAGCTTGAAGGTAGAATACTTCTGGGTTAAATCCAAGTACTGCAAAAAATAAGTAAATAGTATTAAATGAGACAAAGTATACTAAATGTGCTTTCGATTATAGAGCTCTCATTGAGCAATCCCCAACGCTCCATATAACAAATTCACCTGACTCTTGTTCCAACTTCCCTACTACTCTGTACAGTGAGTAATATGTCACCTTGGTTTACATATGAGAATCCCTATGTTCAGAAAAGTTATGTTACTGACCCAGTGTTTCAAAGAAACTTACATATATTCTCAGGGCTTGGATTCAAACTCAGGACTGTCTTATTCCAAAATCCAGGCACATAACTATAAATCTATAAGAACAGACACAGAATAAGGTCAGGATGACACATAACATGTAACTGGAAGTAAAAACATGAGAGAGTGAAGTATTATTTATCCCTCTCCTCAGGAATTTCCTATACTTGTCTGTTGATAACTACCACTGCAAGTACCTGCTAAGAACATCAACTTCTAGATCTCAACCCAGTATTCCCCCCACCCACCCACAATTTCCATTTTCAGTTCAGGGAATTTTTAGGTAACTTTGGTGATTCTCATCATCAAGATATTTTAGAAAACATGGCTCTATACACCTCTGTTTCTACTTACTATGTTAAAGATAGCAACAAGAGCGATGATTTTAATTTTGGATTTGGGGTTTGGCTGAATTCTGCATTAAAAGCTCTGGCCCACGGTGAAGTGCATGCGAACAGCATGGCTCTGTTCTTTCACAACGGAGCCTCTGCAATGCCCTGCTCTGCAGCCAACTGTGGGGAGAAACAGCTTAGTCCCATCCCCAACCGCTCCTAGATAAATAGCCGTACCACCACAGTCCTTGCGTGTGGATTCCTTCCCTGTCGATAGGAAGTCTGTGGCTAGCTGTGCTGGAAACTCTGCAAGCAGGTCAGTGAGAGCAGTCACGGGATGCTTTTCTGTCGTAGTCAGCCAGCGTGCTCTGTGCCTGGCTGGACTCCAGGTGTTAGACTGGGTGCAGCTCCAAAAAAATACAAACATTCTAGAGACTTCTTACAGTATTTAGGTTTTCATCTATTTTTCCAGCTCCTGGTTCACTACTAATTTCCTGTACCTCATCAACTTAAATGTACTTTGAAAAAATAATGAGCAAAAAAAGATAGAGATGATCCTTTAAAGCCATTTAAATCTGATGAAGTAATGATTAAAATACAGTAATAAAAATGAAGCAATAATTTATGCCTTTTGTGCCTCTTCTATCCACAAGATTAGAAACTCCATTTGGCTAGAAATTTTCTTCCCTAGAGGCTTCCCAGTGTCTGGTATAGTGCATTGTGGAGCTCTCAGTGGATATTTATTGAATAAATTAAGGAAATAAAATTTAATGCATTTCTGAACATAGAAATAGGGTTATTTAGCTGGGTGTGGTGGCACATGTTTATAATCCTAATATTTGGGAGACTGAGACCTGAGGATCACAGGTTTGAGGCCAACCCCAGCAACTTAGGCCCTCTGAAGCTTAGTGAGACCCTGTTTCAAAATAAAAGATAAAATAGGGCTGGAGGTATATCTCAGAGGTAGAATACCACTGGGTTCAACCCCCAGTACACACACACACACACACACACACACAAAGAAAGATGATTATTTGAATATGTAAATTAGACTTTAACTGTTCTACACTAAGAAGGGCTATAGTAGTAAATAAGTCAAAAGAAAAAATGGTACTTTCTCTTCAGTATTAAAGTAGGAAGGTCAATTCCTGGGGCAGAGATGGAGTAACATAGGCCAAACCAGGATATTCATTTTTGTGTATCCAGTTTCACAATCAAAAGTCAAAATCTTGCAGTTTGTGATTGGAATCCATCTCACAAATGTATTTTATTAGGTCTTCACAGGGTTTTCAAAAAATTTTAAGCCATTTTTAAAACATCTGAAAATTACCCCTTTTTTAAAAAAAATAAAATTTCAGATTTTTGGCTTTTTTTGCAGTAAGTGTCATTAGGATTAATGCATCAACATCATTATCAATAATTACTTACTAAATCTGTGTAGGCCCATGACACGGGACCCCTGGAATAAATATTACAGCATCTTTCTCTTTCCTTGGCTCTTTACTCCAGGTCGCAATAAGGCACTAGAAATTTCTGCAGGAAAAGAACTGCCCTATTTAATACCTCAACCAGTAACCACAAGTGGCTATGGGGCATTAGAAATGTCAATAGCACAACTAAGGGACTGAATTTTTAATTTTATTTAATTCTAATCAATTTAAATTTTAATTAATGTAGCTGATGGCTACCATCTAGGTCAGCTTAGATCTATAGTTTTACTCATGCATACTATTTTTCCCCCATCATCCGTACAAAACTCTGCTCTCTGGATCTGAAACAAGTTCCTATTCTATTGTAAAAAGCTGGTAATATCTGTTAATTGACAGATAAAACTGTATGGATTTATTTCATAGAGCATGATGCCTTGAAGTATATATACATTTTTTATTGACTAGCTGATTAACATTTACATTGTCTACCATAGCCTTCACTTTTGCGGTGAAATCATTATGTCTATACCCCCATGTTCACTGGGGCACTATTCACAAAGTCTTCGATAGGGGAACAACCTAGCCCTCCATTAATGAATGAACAAATAAAGAAAAAGTGGTGTATAGGCACAATTGAATATTATTCAGCCATTAAAAGCAACATGGATAGAACTGGAGGACATTATGCTAAGTGAAATCAGCCAGCACAGAAAAGCAAACACTGCCTGATATCACTCAGCGGTGGAAATTTAAAAAGTTGATAGGAAGAAAGAGTAGCAAGGTGGTTACCAGAGCCTGGGCTGGTTGGGGGTAGGTGGTTTAGAAGATACTGGTAGCTGGAAATATTTTAAAAGATTATCTCTCTATGGGTAATTTTCTAATTTTACAGGATAATAATGGTGTTGAAAATATGGATTCCTTCTCTTTTCTCTCCCTTTTACCCCTATAATTGTAGGGTAGCACCTCATATCTCTAAGCAATTCTAAGTGATCTTATTATAATCAGATAAATTTAATAAATTCTATGAAAGGAATAATTTTCAGAGGGTTAGAATGAGAGGTCAACTTGCTTCATATGACTTCTTGGCATGTGTCTGTGTGTGTGTGCGTGCGTGCGTGCGTGCGTGCGTGTGTGTGTGTATGTGTGTGTTACTGAGGATTGAACCCAGGGGTGTTCTACCTCCAGATTACACCCCTGCCCTTTTTATTTTTTATTCTGAAGCTGAGACTCATGAAGTTGATGAGGGTGACCTTGAAACTGCGATCCTCCTGGCTCAGCTTCCCAAGTACTAGCATTACAGCATTACAGCAGCCAGTATCACGCCTAGCTCTACTTCTTGGTAGTTTTGAATCTATACTCCTGCCCCACCTTCCAGTATTCTACCCTACCTTGATTTCCACCACCTCAAATATACTCCACCAAGTCCACTGCTTTCCATACGCTTCTCAAGGGATGCATTTCCCCCTGTGTACCATTTATAGGAGATTGTTTTAAGGTGCCTACTTTGTTTTCCTATAATGGTAGCTGTGCACCCAAGAGTGACAAGCCTCTGTAGCAATGTTTGAACTGTATGCCCCCGAGCTGTCTTCTATTGCTAAGTCATGCTGGAACCCTGACAGTACTAAACAATGTACTAAACAATGATCTTTCCTGAAAATTTAGATTAGGAGCTCTTAGTGCTAAAATCGAGGCAATGCAAACTTGTGCCGAGAGGTGATGAAACACATCGCCATGAAAGAGCAGGTAAGGCTGACCCTCAGAAGAGAAGAATGAAGCAAATGCTGAGAACCAAAGGAGGAAGCCTCCTGGCCATGGAGAGAGGGAGAGAGGAAGCTTGCTGCCAGCTTCCCACTAAGGAAGTCTACTGAGGAGTACAGCTTGGACTGGATCTGACAAAGGCGGATCCGCTGATGGGAGGTTTCTGGCCTGCATACCAAGGCAGCCGTCACATCTGCTCCCCAGCTAATCTCTCACTGTTTTTTTGGCAACAAACTTCTCTGCTTGCTGCCAGTTCATCAATTCTCCCAAGAAAATACGCAATGCAAGTTTCATTCTTCCTAGATTGTCTTATTTTTCTCTTTTCTGTCTTATAAATCTTATTTACATCTCTTGCTGGACTCTACCTACAATGTATCCCCTCACATAGGAATAAACAATTTATATGTGAAATAATTTAGCTAGTTGCAAAACAGCTCCTTACACATCCCGGAGTCTCCTAACTGTAGTTAATGTCTGTCCTCCCGCCAGCCTGGGATGTTCCTGTTACATAACCAAATGAACTTTCAGCACATACCCCACAGGCATGTCGGGAAGGAAAAAAGAATGAGAATTATCTTAGAACAGTGAGCCAAAATTTATTAAATACTCAAGAATCATTTAAAGGTGCAGATGAGCAGGGCACATATGGAAATTCTTAACCACAGAACTGGGATAGATTTGGGAAATCGACAACTTGAACAACGCCGTGCACTTTCTGATGCTGGAAGTTTGAGAATTTTAATTTGCAAAACAATGTCCTAGAAAGAAGAAAGATAAATCAGAGAATAATAAAGGTGGTTGAGGTGTGTAGGGATGAGAAGGTGAAAGGATATGCTTTTAATAAAATTAGGAAGGGCATTTTTGATAACTCTAAATGTCACATCATTTCCATTGCTCTTGGGTAGTAATTGGTTTACTACCAGCTCTGCCGGGGCGGGGGCACAGCCCAAGCTTTTACAAGAGGCAAGAGAGCTGGGTTTAGAAGAGTCTTAGGATGAGAAGAGTCATAGGATGAGTGAAGAGAAATGAACCCAGTCTGGTAAACAACGGACAGTCATCTGTGAACTCATTAGGTAAGAGCTGGTGCCTTGGGCTGTTCCTGCTGTTTTAACAAAACGTCACAGTCTGTGTAACTTCTACATGGTGTAAATTTATTCCCCACATTTCTGGAGCCAGGAAAGTCCAAGATCAAGGTGCCAGCAGGTTCAGTGTCTGGCGAGAGCTTGCTTTCTGCTTCCAAGATGGTGTCTCCTGCTGAATCTTCACATGGCAAAAAGGGCAAAAAAGGGATGAATGTTGTGTTCTCAGCAGGAGGAAGAGGTGGGAGGTGCTGAATGTGCCCCACAACAATTCATGAGCTGGAAACTTAATCTCAATGCAACAGAACAGTGGTGGGATGGGCCTAATGGGAGGCGTTTAAGTTGTGGGAGGCGTTGGGTCATGAGGGCTTTCCCCAGGTTGCATTGAAAAGGACTTTTAGAAGTGAGTTGTCTCACTCTCCTGCTCTTCTTTCATGTGAAGACAGTTTTTCTCATGACCTTCTAGAGTATGTATGCATTGTCCAGTTACCACCTTAGAGGGGGAGAGACCAGGCCCTACCCTGTTGTTCCTTAGACCTTGGACCTTCCAACCTCCAGAACTGTGGGGACTAAATCTCTGCTCTTCTTCAATTACCAAGTGCAAGGAATTCTGTTATAGAAACACACACACACACACACACACACACACACACACACACACACACAAACAGATTGAAATAGAAGGTTAAAAATGGACTAGGGTGCTCCCTTCCACCTCTTCTATAAGAGCACCAATCCCACTCATGAGGGCAGAGCCTGGTGAGTTAGTCACTTACCCAAAGGCTCCGCCTCTTAATATTATTATGTTGGGTATGAGGTTTCAACTTGCGACTTTTGGAGGAACACCTACATTCAAACCCTGCAAAGAGGTGATTGGAAAGGCCAGGGAATCAATAAGGACTTCATTTGAACTACCAACAATTTGTGTATAATCACTTGAGAGCCCATGGGCTAGGGTAGAGGTTTTCAGTCTCAACAGTATTGACATTCTGGACTGGATTATTCTTTGTTTGGTATTGGGGGCAAGGGCCGTCTTCTGCATGGTGGGATTTTAACAGCATCCATGGCCTGCACCACTAAAATCCAGCAGCGCTGTCACCACGGTAGACCAGTTGTGATCATCGGAATTCCTCCAGACATTGCCAAATGTCCCCTGAGGGGCACACCTCCCCGTGTTGAGAACCACTGTGCAAGTGGAGAACAGAGAGAACAGAGGGAGGAAGAGCCTGGGGGAACCACCTTGTGATCTCTTTGCAAATTTCACTCTGTTTAATTTTTTCTTTCACAGCAAAAACAAAATTGTATGCAAGCAGATACAGTGGCAACAAAGCTTCTCTTTTATAAATGCAAAGCTTTAGTAGACTTACGGGGAACTCCTTTCCTCAGAATTTGGCTTTGGTATTTTGAAGTTTTCACAAATCCAGATATTGTCACACTAACTCTCCTCCAGCTGCATAAACAAACTGAAGGGAAACACTCTCAGCCACATCTTCATTAGGAACTCTGCAGGCAGAATCCCTGTCATTTTGAGATGTTTTGTATTCAAAGCAATTGCTAAAATAATATTTCGAGACTCGGCTGCCTTCCTCAAATCTGCGGTTTTGTCTTCATTATCGGTGTGGCCTATTACTGCTGGCCGATTGTGCAATAAAATTTGCAGCTTACATTTGGTGACTGTTTCTAAATAATCACAGCTACTATATCCCTAAACTCAGGGGGGCATATAGCACTTCTAATATTGCAAGTGGATCAATCTAATACACATCTGGCCCTAGCAAGTGATTCAAGAAATCTACATTTGAGCTCCAGAGCAAAGGCCTTATCAAGAAGGGCTATGCTAGCAGAAGAATAACAAAGTCAACCGCACAGTCAAAGGCTTGTGTTTTGTGCAAGCCCATGAATTGGAGACCAGTTGTTAAATGCACAGCAATTAGTGTTTGGATATTTTGGCCCCAAGTATTAACAGTCCACCAGAATAATAGATCATCAATGAATAAGATTTCAGCTTAGGGACTTTATATATAATATCATGCTTGTTTTATTGCTTGCGTTCCATTGTTCTGTAAGACAATACAGTATTTAACTTATGTTCTAAGGCTCAGAACTTGAATTTACCTATCTTCAGACATAAAATTCCTGCGGAAATTCTCTTTAAAATGTTGGCTGGCTTCCCAGGCTGGCTTCCCAGGTGTCACTTGAATTAACTCACCCCAAGACATAGCTCCAACTATGGGTTGTGTGGTAACAAGCTTTTCAGCATAGTTAGGAAAAAAGGGCTTGCGATTCTCTCAGAATTCAGCAACGAATTTTAGACCTATATGCCTTTTTCTCTTCTGCCATAAAATGGGGCTGATAATTCATGTTCAGCTCTCCAAACACATTCAACATAACATGCCAGACTCTGGAATAGATATTTAGGAATTAAATAGGAAGGAAGGAAGGAAGGAAGGAAGGAAGGAAGGAAGGAAGGGGAAGGGAGGAAGGAAAGAAGGAATGAAGGGATGGAGGGGCAGAAGAAGGAAGGAAAGGAGAGAAAGAAAAGAGAGGGAGGGAGAGAGGGAAGAAGGAGAGAGAGAAAGGCTTCTGTCTTGGGGGATGTATTCTAAAAAGCACTGTCTTTGATATAAGTTGGGTGGTTGAGGATAGATTGAAAGTTCTGCAAATAAAGAAAACGGATTTTCATAAGCTCGTTGAAATCACTGTAAAATCTCATGTAGATTTAAGATCTTTTTATGTAGAGGGAAATCCCTAGAGCAACAGACCTTACTGTTCTTCACTTTCATTAACATAAGATATGGCTCCAGTATTCTGCATTTAGCAGCTGTTGGTATATGTGTCTCTTGCCACACTTATAAAGGTTTTTAATGTACAATAACATAGCATATAGCTCACCCCTTCTATGGTTGGATGCATTATTTATAATTAACTAACTTTGTACCATCTTCGTATGTGGAAGAAACAATAATTGGAGCTATCCATTTCTAGTTCAGAGGAAAGAAGACTCTTTTCATTTTTAATAGTGCCATTTACCTATCACCCTTTCTGCCTATGATTTGGATTGTTCAGCTGTGGCTCCTGTTTTATTTCAATGCACTCACATTTCACAACTGTGAGGAGATGCCTGTTCAAAATGAATTAGCTTCAAAGCTCATCTGAGAATGCTGAGCACTTAGCTGCATCCCCACAGCTCAGCCCAGATGCATGGGCCAGAACTCAAAGTCCACAACGTCTGTACCTGCACTCATTCATGTGCAGAGTGAAAATGATCATATTGATGTTAATAATTCTGAAAATACAATGACTGAATGGAAATTTAAAATATTTGCTTGGCAGATGTCCGTGCACTAATTCTCCCTGATTCATCTATTCCGGTATCATGGGGCACTTTGGATCCACAGAATAAAATAGTCCTCTCTGTACATTTTGTTCTGAGAAGTGGTCTGCATATTTACTGTGTTTTCTAAAACTAATTCCTGGGAGGGCTCCTCTCTGCAGCAAATTTAGAGATTTCTACAGTCAGGCCCTACTTTCCCCCAACTCTTTCCTCCCGTGAAAGGAGGCTGGAGGCCTTGGGTCTTCCCCCATCAGAGGCCCCATAGAGGAAAGATGAAGATGTTTATGGGAGATTCTGCTTCCAGAGGTCAAAGGAAGACCCTTGTTTTAGAATGAATCTTGGTAGAGACAAGGCTTTCTGCGAGCCCAATTGTCAAAAGTTCAAAACGCAGATATAGCAGTTACGAAGGGGACTGACTTCAACTCATGACTCGAAGAAGCTTTGCACAGAGGGCAAGACTCAGCCAGGTGAAACGGTACACATAAAATAATCAAGCTCAGGGCTGAATACAGGTCCAACAACCATAGCACTGGAGTAATACATGCTGGCTCAGGAAATTAGGAAGGTATTTGATGAGGAATTTATGCTCGTGAGGTGTGACCAGAATGATGAGATAAATTCAGTAGTCAGAAAATTAGAAAAGTGTTAGTTGTGCTGGATGTGGTGTTGCACACCTGCAATCCCAGTATTTGGGTAGGCTGAGGCAGGATTACTGCAGGTTGGAGACCAAGAATTAGCAACTTAGGGAGACCCCTGTTTCAAAATAAAAAATAAAATAGGGCTGGAGTTGAAGCTCAGAGGTAGAATGCCCCTAGATTCAATTTCTAGCACCAAAAAAGAAAAAAAAAAGTAAAGAAAAAAAGGCTGCGTTTCACCTACAAGTTAAATGCTTAGAAATGTATTCTGTTAGTAATGTCCTACTCTTTGCTTTTTACCAATAAATGCTCTAAGTAAGACATTCATTTTTTAAAATGAATACATTTGTTCATATTACTAAACAGTAGGAGTCAGGAGGAGACTGAGGTGGAACTAATCCCCAACCGAGGATGGAATTTTCATTTGAGAAGCTTGGTATTTCACTGTCTTCTTATTAATACTGAGTTATTTGTGATAGTGGTGGTGAGACCTCGGGTTGGCTCCTGTGATCTGACATCTATGAGAAGTTCACTATGTCTAGCGGTCACCACCTGCTCCAGGATATCTAAGCCCTGGAATAGCACACACATTGAGCATAATCAAGGTACACCACCTTCTCCTGCCTGTATGTAGGTTTTTACTGAATGCCTGTGTCTGTTTATGAGTCCCCTACCTGTTTGTTCCATATTTGCCCCTATTTATACTGCCAAAGGTTATACTGCTGATTAATCAGTCATTTTTGTTTTGCCCTGGTCTTTAGCACCTAGGCTACTGAAGCTGTTTTCACATTAATATTAACATCGGTATTTTGCCTTTGCTTTTCTATGACAGCAACCTCAGCCAGGCTGCCTCTCAGTTTCAGGAAAACGCTCATTCCTTCCCCCTCCAGCCGATCCTCACACAACATCCCCGACACCCCCGCTCATTCCTTCATTTGTAATCAACCCTACAACCCCCTCTATTTTCCTGCTCCCACCCCCTTGGCTTCGTTAACAGATGTTGTCTTCGCATAACGAAAGGATTTTAATGCCAGCGCAGCGGAGATCTTCAGACATTCGCTCTCCCAAACTTTCCCCTCCTCCAGCCCTGCGGGACCTGGAGCCAGGTCCCCTACAGCCCAGAACACCAGCACCAGCCCGCCAGGAGCTTCCCAGTTAGGATCCCGGGAGCGCTTGGCCCCGGCCAGGCACCGCCCCTGCCCCATACCGCGCCTTCCCTGGCCCCGCCCCGGAGACGTCCCGCCCCCTGTCCGCAGGCCCGCGTCGCCTTCTCTCGCCAACCAAGGCCACGCCCCAGACACGCCCACTCCATCCAGTACCGCCCCGTTCGCCAGGCCTCATCTCCATCTCTCTTCACAAGGCCACGCCCCTGACCCGCCCCGCTCCAGCGCGGCAGGCCCCGCCCCCGTCCGCC